>OX336389.2:60969070-61151980 GCA_946902985.2 Meconema thalassinum
AGACCTTGGAAGCTTCCACCCTATGGTGGTACCGGTAGAGGTAAACGTTGGTCAGAAGCCGGTCCACTTCCACTTTTGTCCCCAGGAGGATGCGGACCATCCACGTGGGACCGTCCGCATTCCTGATGCGGAAGGCCTTCCTTGCGTCGACCTGCTCCAAGTGGAGTTCTTGCAACACCGCCTCCTCGGTGAGATCGGGGTCTACGCCCCGAATCACGCACGAGAAGTGCGGGTCGCGTTGTGGAGGGGGAAGCGTAAGGGGATTTTGTAGGGCCCAGAGGGGTTCCGCGGTCACTTGAGGGCCGAGTTGCTGCACCGCGTCTGGGCTATGGAGTACGGCGGCTGTGGCATCGTTATTCGTTTTGACGTAGATACCATTCGTAGCTGCAGTGGCGGAGAAGTTTGGGTGCCCGAGTATGCGGCGAAGTGCATCGGTGAATTTGTATTTGGTTGTGAATGTGTGACCACGGAGCAGGAAGACGTGCTTATAGAGCGGCTCGGAGGCCTTAGATGCGCAGTAAGGTAGCGAGGAAGGAAGGGTTGGTGGTGCTGATGTAGCGGGAGTGAAATGGGGTATGGGTCCTGTAGCGGAGAGACGGGGTCGTTGAGTGCAGCGTGAAAAGAAGTGGAGGCTGATGGGCTGCAATGTCACCTGGATGTAATCGCAGTTTCATCCATTTCTTCATGGACCCGTTTACGGGAGCGATGAGCCACCCCTCCATGTCAGAGGTGTCGGACCCTGGGGGTTTGGGCTACCTGTGCTGATAAATTTTAGTGTGTCACCAGGGTGGTTGGAGTGGTAAGTTTGGAGGATGTCTTCAAATTTGGGATGGCTCAGTGGGTGTTGGAAGGTGAGCGGCTGGGAGGCAGCTTGGTGGTGGGAGTGCTCTTGCCTCTACCCTTGACCATGGTGAAGAAAAAAGATGAATATGAAAATTAATGTTATGATAGATGAGGTATGAGGTCAAGTGGGGCATGATATTAGAGGTAGCAGTAATGTCTGGCAGCCTTCTAATATGTGGCCGTAATTATGGGATGATTTATGAAAAGGAAATGTGAATGAAGAAAATGATGAATAATGTGATGTATACATTTAGCGGGCGAAGCCGATGACTAAGCGATAACGTGAAGAAAATAGGCGGCTGTGATGAGAATAATAATGTGAAGGATGAAAATGTGAAGTATGAGCAGGCTCAGTGCGTTCACTGGTACAGGGCCAGTGCCGGATTAAGTCTCACAGTGGCCCTAGGCAATTGTAAATTTGAGGGCCCTTTTTCCCTTTCCTTCCCCCCCCCCCCCCTTTCATTAAAAAGTCAATCATAACTTTGAAAGAGATTTTATTTACACATTTACAATGAATAATGTATACAATTTAGATCATATGTACATTTTCAGAAAAACTTCTTTCTGCATTTTGTTTCGCAGAAAGTTTCAATAACATCATCGAAGTTGATTTTCCTTAAACAGAGAAGACTTAACATGTCCTGTCGTTCTTGTCGCACAGTAGCTCTTCGAGGCACTTTAATTCGATTCAACTTTTAAAAAAGAACGTTCCGCAGTTCAGTTCGTTATCATTTAAGTTTAAAAAATCGGAGAGCTATTTCTACATTCGGAAATACATTTTTCAATTGGTCTTTCATTAAAATCTCATACAACTGACTATGAGATTTTTCGGCTGCGGCGTATCTGTTGTTTATATAAGAATGAAAATGTTTCAGTTCAGCTGAAAATTCTTCCAAATCTTTATAATAAAAGCCAACGAAATTGTTTACCGCTTCCCAGAGTTCTTCATCGCTCATTGAAAATTATTCAAAAATGCAAATTTCTTGGAAACGTCGATATAAACTTTTGCCCTTTTTTAAAAAATTTGGACGTTGAGTTTATCAATGATTTCGAGTAAACCAGTTATTCTGAAATTCTCGCGAGGCAAATATTCGACTTGTCGTGCGATTGCTTTTTTTTTTCTTCTACGCGACGATTTTTAGCCTACATTCGATTTTTGCAAAAAATGAAAGTAGACTTATGAGATCAACACAGGGCGAAAAAAGTGTGTCTGTCTGTGTGTGTGTATGTGTGTGTGTGTGTATGTGTGTGTGTGAGTCTGTGTGTGTGTGTCTGTGTGTGAGTGTGTGTACTCTGAATGTCTGTCCCCCCCCCTATCAATTCGAACACGGTGAATGCGAATTGAACGAAATTTGGTACAAAGGTAGCACTAGCAAAGGACACCTCAGTGTCATGTTTTATATCGGCGCCATCTTGACGGAAACGTAATGGCGGCCACACAAATGTTCAAAGCTTAAATCAAATTACGACTAACCCTAATCATCCGATCTCTACCAAATTTTGCAACAACATACCCTTATAGAGGAAGCATCCTTTGACCAAATGAATAGGTCATCAGCGTAATAGTTTGCGGACGGCGGCCATCTTTGTGTGAAAATCGATTTCCCCTATTAATTCGAACACGGTGCAACCGAATGGAACGAAATTTGGTACAGAGGTAGTACTAACAAAAGGCACCTCAGTGTCATATTTTATATCGCCGCTATCTTGACGGAAACGTAATGGCGCCCACACAAATGTTCAAAGCTTAAATCAAATTACGATTAACCTAATCATCCGATCTCTACCAAATTTTGCAACAACATACCCTTATGGAGGAAGCATCCTTTGACCAAATGAATAGGTCATTAGCCTAATAGTTTGCGGATGACGGCCATCTTTGTGTGAAAATCATATCCCCCTATTAATTCAAACACGGTAAAACCGAATGGAACGAAATTTGGTACAGAGGTAGCACTAGCAAAGGACATCTCAGTGTCGTGTTTTATATCGCCGCCATATTGACAGAAACGAAATGGCGGTCACACAAATGTTCAAAGCTTAAGTTAAATTACGACTAACATAACCATCCGATCTCTACCAAACTTTGCAACAACATACCTTTATAGAGGGAGCATCCTTTGACCAATCTAATAGGTTATTAACCTAATAGTTTGCGGATGGCGGCCATCTTTATGTCAAAATTGATTCCCCCTATTAATTCGAACACGGTGGAACCGAATGGAACGAAATTTGGTACAGAGGTAGCACTAGCAAAGGGCACCTCAGTGTCATGTTTTATATCGCCGCCATCTTGACTGACACGTAATGGCGGCCACACGAATGTTCAAAGCTTAAATCAAATTACGATTAACCTAATCATCCGATCTCTACCAAATTTTGCAACTACATACCTTTATGGAGGGAGCATCCTTTGACCAATCTAATAGGTCATCAGCGTAATAGTTTGCGGATGGCGGCCATCTTTGTGTGAAAATCGATTCCCCCTATTAATTCGAACACGGTGCAACCGAATGGAACGAAATTTGGTACAGAGGTAGTATTAACAAAAGGCACCTCTGTGTCATGTTTTATATCGCCGCCATCTTGACGGAAACGTAATGGCGGCCACAGGCCACACAAATGTTCAAAGCTTAAATCAAATTACGATTAACCTAATCGTCCGATCTCTACCAAATTTTGCAACAGCATACCCTTATAGAGGATGCATCCTTTGACCAAATGAATAGGTCATTAGCCTAATAGTTTGCGGATGGCGGCCATCTTTGTGTGAAAATCGATTCCCCCTATTAATTCAAACACGGTGAAACCGAATGGAACGAAATTTGGTACAAAGGTGGCACTAGAAAAGGGCACCTCAGTGTCATGTTTTATATCACCGCTATCTTGACGGAAACGTAATCGCGGCCACCCAAATGTTAAAAGCTAAAATGTAATTACGACCAACCTAATAATCTAGTCTCTACCAAATTTTTCAACACCATATCTTTATGAGGGAAACATATTCTGACCAAACTGCAAGAACAGCAGCCCAATAGTTTGCAGATGGTGGCCAAGTATGTGTGCAAATCGATTCCCCCTATCAATTCAAACACGGTGAAACCGAATTGACTGGAATTTGGTACAGAGGCAGCACTAGCAAAGGGCACCTCATATTCATGTTTAATATCCCGATAGCACGTTGTATTTCAACAAGCTACTACAACCAACATTCAATCATACTCCTTGAAAAGGACAAAGAGTTATAACAATACCCATGCATTTAGGAGAAAGTAGGCTATATGTTCTTTACTGAACATCTTGTTTAGAATACGATACATCAGGTAACAATTTCTTAGCTTTTTGCTCGAAAATATCGAACTTATCACGAAACTTGCCTAACTTTTCGTCTAAAGTTTTATGCAAGGCAGCACACGTTTGTAAGTCGATCTGTTCAGCTTGTAATGATTTACTAGTTGCACGCATAGAAGTCAAAATTGAATCCCACAAAATTAACATGAACCCGAATTCGAATTTTTGCATTCTGTTTGCGATGCACCCCGCTTCATGCCGAGTGTCATTATTTTCCGACTCGTCATCTTCAATGCTATCTAAAGCCTCGGCAATTTTATGAAACTAATCATAAACCGCGTTCGTTGCATTAGCATGTGCTTCCCAGCGCATATCTGACAATGATTTCAAAGTTTTTGCATTTTTTATATAATTTTTCAACACGCTCCAACGGTGAGGGTTTGCAGAAAAGAAGTTATACAATGATTGCATTATCGAAAAGAAATCAACTGCGTAAAAACAGCATTTAACAGCAGATTGTCCAACTAAATCGAGGGAATGTGTACTGCAAGGAACATAAATCGCATATTATTCAGTTCTAATATTTTGGCTTGCAGACCCTGATACTTTTCCGACATGTTTGGTGCGTTTTCATAGGACTGTCCTCTACAATCTTGAATTTACAAACGCAATCTCCAGTGCCGAAGTTCACAGTTTGAGGTTTCAAGCTTTCGCCAGTAAGACCTTCTGTTTCAAGAAAAGATAAAAACCTTTCAACTGGTTTGTGATCTTTTGGTGAAGCACACCGAGCACAACTGATAATTGATCTATATGCGATACATCGGGAGTTGAATCAACGGAAAGGCTGTAATATAGAGATAGAGACACCTCTTTTAAACTATATGATCTAACTTTTTTGCCCATGATGTTCATTAACACTTCGCAGATCGTTTTGGATAAATACGAAGGAACACCTTTTCCAGTATTTCTGTATCGTGCAATATGATCCCGCACAAATGGATCAAACTGCCCAAGAAGTTCAAGTATACCACAATAATTCCCATTGTTCGGCTTTCCAAAGTGCTCGTTCATACCTCGGAATGACAATCCTCGTTCTGACAGAGTGTTGATAACAGCAACTAATCGTTTTATTACATCGCGCCAATAGTTTTTTTCTTCAAGTAGTCTGAATAGATCTGGCAAATTTTCATGTTTCCGTTTTTCCAGATCAATTAGCACTCTCCCGATGATTCAAATTCTTCTCATGCTGCTGTAAATGAATACCGACGTCCTTCCAATCATCATACCCTTCACGCGCAAGTCTATTCGATTTTTCTGGCGGCAAAAATATCTTGCAAGAAAGCAATAGACTCGGCCTGAAAATAAAACAAAAAATATTATTATAATTTGAGAACAAAAATGAATTAAACGGTATTCAAGACATAAAACCCGTAACTGGAGATTAAAAAGTAGCATCGTACCTCTCCTAAAACGATGTATTTTCGATCAATTACTGATAATAAAAATGTTGATCATTTATTGAATATCAATTAATTTAATAAATCTACATGATTTTTTATTTTAGTATTTTTTTGCGTTGAATTTTAAGTTTAATGAAAACGGTTATTACATTTTTTATTCATTTTTGACTTTTTAGTAATTATTTTTGCCCTTCAGTTGTTATTTTGTATTTTTTTGAATTATTGGTATGATCGTATTTTTTTTGGACTAAACGAGCGGTTTTCTAACAATTTATTTGTAATTTCAAGTTACACAACTATGCAAAATTTGATTCGATTTGGTAAGATAGAAATATTCAAAATTGTTCTAGCAAGATTTGATTTGCCACAAGTGAAGTTAAATAAAAGCGTTTACATTTATAGACTACTGTTTACAAAAAAAAATTAAAATGAAACGAATACGATTGACTAAAATTCCGAAAAAAGCAAACTGATCAACATAAATGATCTAAAAAATTTGATCTTATTCTTGTCAAAAATTCTAAAGTTTTGGTTGCGTTTTAATATACTTTGCGTGATACGCTTGTTGCTTATTTGGACCAAGCTACCAGAAGTGCATATGGTGCTCAAAACTACCGCGTTGTTACACATAAGGGAGAAGTTATTGAAGTCTGGAAACAAATAAAATTGAACTAGAATTCCAAAAACAGAGAAATAAAATAACCTAATTTACAATCGTTTTTGATTTAAAAAAAATACCTTAGCATAACATTTCAATAACTGTCATTGTATCATAAATCCATGAAGGACTCAATTGTTGTTAATCAAAGCTTACCTTTCGCAGGTGAATAAATGAGCTAATCTCGTTTTGTAAAGTGAAATGCCATGTCCGGTGGTTCGCATTCCAAGTAAAAAGGAGGTCCTGTGGCTTATGATCTCGAGATTGACGGTCAAGTTAAACTACAAACATCCCTATCTTTTCTTCACTGCTTAACTTTCTCCAATGTCCTGGATCAGTGAAACGGTTCAAATTTTCGGCACCTGTTTGTCCAGCTTCGTTTTCATCCTCGGAAGAAGAACTGGATGTTTGAGACCTTGAAATGACCCGATCATTATCCGGGTCTTCTGCGTGACCAGTGTTCGTTTAGTTTTGCTCCTTTGATCTATCGCTAGTGGCAGATCCTTGATTTTCTGATGAATTTGAAGAGGTTTCATTCCGAAGGAAAAATTTATTCAGTTTTGGCACTTTCTCTAACACCACACTTTCTCGGTAATTTTTGTCTTTGGCAAGGTTTTATTTTTGTGCACCACTCAAATAAAACTTGAAGACTTTTTTGAGTAGGGGTTTTAATTCAACCCGATACACAGATAAAACTGTTCATCGAACACTAACGAATTAAAATTGTCGATCACAAAACCGTCGATTTGAAGTCTGAACTCAAGCGGGAGCACGATACTTGTTTCCGAAATTACTCTACAGACCAGAATGCCAGAATTTGGTAAAACTCTTTCCGAGCTTATCTATGGCTAATAAAGTGGAGGGGAAGGTGGGGGGGGGGGGGGAGGGGGAGAGGCTGGGGGGGGGACGACTTATCATTTTGGGAACCCGACCGTGGGAGTATGAGTTAATTGCTTCCAATCCTTAAACAATAGAGCGAACAGAAAGTTGAAATTTCGATTGACTTGGAATATGTCAAACAATAGTTAAGTTATTTATGAATTGGAAGTATAATAAGAGGATAAAGTTTATGGGAAAAACCCGGGCAGAGAGAATTTACGAAGAGCACTTTACGAAGTATAAACAAAGACATTAAACTGTAAAATTAGAGCTGTAATTCTAAGTTTCACATTTTTTTCGGTACCTAATTTATATGACTTTTTACCACCAAAAAATAAAAATAAAAATTTATCCATTTTTTCGTGGGATTTTTTTCATTTTTGGGGGGCCCTTTTGAGCCGGGGGCCCCTGGCAATTGCCTATTGTGCCTTATGGTTAATCCAGCACTGGGGACAGCAGAACAGATGATTGAATGCGAAGTATGAGCAGGCTCTACGCACGAACTGGTACAGTAGAGCAGGTGAATAAGTGTGAATTATGAAATGCGAAGTAGGAGCAGGCTCCACTCACTCACTAATGTAGTACGAATAGTGACAGAAGTGCTGCTATTTCAAATCGTGGAATCTCATGAAGTGTTTGGTAGTGCTGTAGACTTGGCGCGATGTCAGCAGACAGTGTATTAATGCGAAGCGGTGAAAATGAGATGGAAAAGATGAATAATATGATGTACGACTACACACTGTCTGCAATGGCGTGATGTGCTTCCACGTGGCCAGTCAGGGTCACGCGAGTAAATCCAGGAACTTCCGGTGATGACGTGGCGATGACTTGGCAATGACGTGCGATGGCGTGACTTGAAGATGACGAAGATATTCCTCGAGAATTACAGCGTTCTGAGTATATGCAGATAATAGATGGATCTGGGAATCGACCCCCCCACCCCACACTTTTCAAATTTTGTGGCAGAGCCGGGAATCGAACCGCGGACCACCGGGTTGGCAGCTAATCACGCTGACCACTACGCAACGGAGGCGACTGAACATATTACTTACAAAATATTAATACATGTTGAATTAGATGGGAAAACTACAGTTTCAATTAACTTACACCGAAGATTATCCCGCCATCCATCGGCCACAAGAGAAACTAATTGGTGACCAGCTGTAACTGCTTGCGCTCCATCGGTGTCTACTTGAACTACTTCAAAACCATCGTAAGAGTTTCACCACAGATTACCTACTACTAGGGTTTCACCAACGTGAACTGGATAACAAACTATTGAAATACGTCCTAATTTTTCTGGTTTGGCCGAAGGCTACTATATCGTTTGGCGAAAAATAATATATCGTTCTAACAATTTTATCAAAATAGAGTACATTAGACGATGCCAAGAGCTTTATGACTTTCAACTATAAACACCCGTATGTTTCGGATCAGCGTTGCGCTATAAGTAAGCCGAAATACGTGATTACAATTGACTAAACTGGACACTAACACACTATTGGCATTGCCTCTAGCTCCTTACTGAGAATGGCGTGGGGTGTCTAACACCAGCTCTAGTACCGACCAACGGTCCAAGTAGTAACCAATGGTTTTCACTTTCAACATCTTTATCACGCACATCTCACGCCGATATAACTTTTCAGAACTCTTCAACTACTCATTCACATCATCTGCAACTCCCCGACCCCCCCTTCACTTCATTATATCGCCACTGTTTTCATATCGCCAGCAATGCTATTTTGTTTTCCATTTCTCTTTTTCTTACTTCTCTTTCTTTCTCTCTCTCTCTATTCTATATCTGTCTCATCCTCATCTCAACCAACATCAATCATTACCTTCTTCCCACCAACATTGTTCATCTCCTTAAAAAAAAAAAAATCACCATCATGTTCAGCTTCTCACACTTCCACCAGCAAATCTTACAACTTCGACACCATCACCCTCCTTCTACTCGTTGTCTTCTTCCGTTCACTACTCCCCTCAGCTCAACTTCTCCATTCGCCACTGTCCTCAAATCACTAGCTTTATAATTCTTTCTTCCCATCTCTTTACTACCATACCACTTTCCTTCTCATCTCAGCAAACATCTTTCATTACTCCCTTCTCATCGCCATCATTCATAAAAAAAAAAGCTTACTTATGATCTGGACGTAATTACAGCCCCCCTTTTCTTTTTCTCCACCAAACTTACTTCGTTACAAATTTACACAATCTCAGAGCAATAGAAGTTCCTTAGTCTACTTTGGCACTAGCAGCAGTTGTTTCCATGTTTTCCGTGTTTTCTTGGTCTGGAAAAATTTCCGACATTTCAAAATTATCCTTACACACAATGAAGCAGTCACCCTTCTATCCCATATCCCCATTCCTGTACCTAACTCTTCCTGCTCAACACAATACTTCGCCCCTCGCGCCCTTCTCCAAATTTCCCCACAATGCCTCCACTAACAATCCCCACACACTTTCTTCCAAATCCAAAAACCAAACCCCCCCACCACCAAAATTCCCACCTCTTCCAAACACCTTAACCCCCTGGCCCAAAGAGACGGCGAAACCGTCTGAGGGGGCCCACCGCCGCAGGGGCAATCGCCATGCGGCGGAATGAAACGACTGCCATCTCTCTATATATAAAAATGAAAGTTTGTCTGTTTTTTCTGAATTTCCACGGAAATTTGCGTTATTTGCGCGTTTCAGACTGTTTTTTGACGGATGCGCGCAAAAATATTTTTTGTCTGTGTGTCTGTCTTTCTGTTTGTTTGTTTGTCTGTCTGTCTGTCTGTCTGTCTGTGGACAACTTTGAGTCCTTATAACTTGAGAACGGCTGGGTGGATCAACGTAAAATTTGATACAGATATCCATCAGAGTCACCACACTAATCATTGATGTAACTCTTCTCCGTACCTCTCATATGAGGGGCATACCCCCTTAAAATGCATGCTAAAATAGGTGTAGAAGGGCCATACAAAGCTCATTTTCAGCCCCTCAATATCAGAAACAAAACTCGGAGGCCCGAAGGGCCCCGAAAACCACATTTTAAGGCCCTAAAACCAATAATTTTTGAGTTATTTCCAAAAAATCTAATTTGATTGAATAAAATAATGAAAGTATGCAACCCGGTAATTATGGCAACAGAATCTCACAGGTCATTGTTAGACGCAATACAATTCCAATTATTACATTACTGTGAAAGTTTGTAAACGGCTATACGGTTATCACGGAACCAAATTACGGTGTAAAATGCATCAATACATACAGTATACTGCGCTTAAGGAGGTCAAGAGGTACTCTAGAATTTTTTCACGTGATTTACACGTGTGGGTGTGGTACGGAAGGTCTATTCAATCCCTATCTCTATATAATTATACAATTATTATTATTATTATATAATGGCACACAACGACGAGACAAAGCTCAATTTCAGCCCCTCGGTGTCGGAAACAAAATACGGGGGCCCTAAAATTTTAAGGCTCTATAACCCACAGTTTCTGAGATAATCCCTGAAAACTAATTTCATTTAATAAACTAATCAAGGAATATAAGCCGGTAACCATGACAACAGTATCTCAAGAGATGACATCCAACTTTCCATCTCTTCCTGTAAGAAGCAATACCACTCCATTTATTACATTTCTGTGAACGTTTGCAAATGGCTATAAGGAACCAACTAAGACTGTAAAATTCGTCAATGCGCTTAAGGGGGTCAAGGGGCACTCCAGAATTCTTTCACCCGACATACACGTGCGATATGTTATACAGAAGGTCTATTATATCTCCAAACAGCAATATTATTTTCAAAAATTCCTGAATTGAAATAGTATTTTTGCGGCTTTTTAGGAATTTGAGGTATTCAATTTTATTTTCACGTCAGGTAGTACACGTTAGGTGAATTTAGTTTGAGAGCACATTTTAACTAATCATTCTTTTTGTCAACAAACGGGTACATCGTAAGGATGATTTTGTTTGAGTTAGTTAGTTATTGTTGTTTTAAAGGGTGGAACTACGAGGTCATCTGCCCCTTGAATTTGTTTGATACTGTGTGGTTGATATATCCATATTTGGACATCTGGGTGATACGTTGTAGTCAATAGAGTTAGTTTGCCTCATGGCCTCTAGCTGCCTTTGCTCCTGCATAAATACACCTATCTATAAACATATGATTGTTTGTTTATTAAAGTTTCAATTTTGTTTCTTTTACGCGTTTCGGTATGTTTTTTGACGGATGCAAGCAAAACGTGGATTTGTGTGTCTGTATTTCTGTGTATCATTATGTACACCTATAACTCGTGTTCGGATGCTTGGAGCATCGTAAAATTAGGTAGGTATCCATGAGGGTCAATACACTAATCATTTATATAACTCTTCACTGTACTTCTCATAGAAGGGTGGGTATAGGGAAAAAAAGTTTCAAAATACATGCTAAAATAGGCGAAATATAAAAATTATTCTAGAAGGACGACCAAAGCATATGTTGCGCTTCTCAATGTGAGACACAAAATTCGGGGGACTATAAAGGATCTCCGAAAACCACATTTTAAGGCCCCTAAATTAACAGTGTGTGTGATATTCCCAGAAAACTAACTTCGTTCTGATACTTCGTTCTGATAAAACTTTTGAAGGAATGACAAACCGTTAACCATTGCAACAGTAGCTGAATTGATAACGTCTGGTTATTCATACCAAAGACCGTTCGAAGAACGGTTACTTCTGCTAGTATATATATATATATATATATATATATATATATATATGTATGATTAAAATACCTTTAATGCAATACTAATACAGTATTTCAATTTTTGTAGACCAGGTTTCACCTCTTATGTGGTGAACGGCCTGGTTAAGAAAATAATTCAAAATCGTTTGCTGAGTGAATTAGAGATGGGACTATCAAGTCCAGTCCGGCCCAGTGGCTAATAGGTTAGCGTCTGCTAGGCTTGGACCAAAGGGTCCCAGATTAGAATCCTGGCCTAGCCATGGGGAATTTAATCTCTTGAGGTTAATTCCTCTGATTCGGGGTCTGGGTGCTTGGACGTCTTCAATGTACGAAGAAGCTAAACACTGGAAACAGAAACAAGTAGGCCTACAAAGAAAATAAATAGCGCAGAGAGTAAGTCCAGGATCGATCGCACCTCTCGGCGGCTACTTTTTTCTACCATTGGAATATTGTTTTTTTAAGGAATATTATTAACGTTTACACCGACATCAGTGGCTACGCGTGGGTTCGAGCCCCACACTTTTGCCGTCCTTGTAATGGTTTTCCGTGGTATCCCATTTTTAACACCAGGGAAAAGCTGGGACGGTACCTTCTGACAGGCCACGGCCACTTCCTTCCACATCCTTGCCCAGTTTCATTCAACTTCATCCATTCTATCTCTAATCGCGATGCGCAGGTCTCCCACGGCGTCGACTAGAAAGACCTGCACTCAGCCTCTCCGGAGGCCACACGACAAAAACAAATTAACGTTTTACATTTTGTAAGTGAGTTATGCAGGAGTTTACAGGAATTACAGTATTTCTTCCATAAGACAGAGAAATCAGCGAGACACATCCACCATGATCGAGGCGTCGCATGCTTGCATAGCAAAACTGTCTAATATAAGGGTCGAAGACATGTCACTTACATTGACCAAAGAGAGAGGAATGTTATTTGGTGCCAGGGGAACTATACTGTATATCGTGAAGTTGTGGAACTGTTCCAGAAGTTCGGCTTAGAGAAGAATCACCTGATCACACCACTCTTGCTGGAAACAACATTGCTGACTCTGTGGCCATATTGCAGCACCATATCTACAAGAATGCCAACACTGACATTTCTGATATGATAATACAGCTTAATTTCAAATGTGTTCCTCAAAATGTATGCTAATGAAATGTCCTAACAGGGGTTGAGGGCTGAGCTGTGTCTTCAGGCATCTTGGTAGAAACCAAACAGCTCCAGTTTTCTTTATAGGCCGATATTGTGCCCAATTAGACACAGCAGTCTGGCATCGAACTCGGGTCTTATCAGAGAAGACCAGGCCCATGATTCTGCCCAGAATCGAACCATTGATCTCTGAGGGGGAACAGCTACAGGGAACCCGAAGGGCAATGAGTTATATCTGCATATAATCATATAGCAAGATTTCACGGCTAGAATGGGTATATCATAGCTTTTAATGTGGATAATTACAAGAAAATCCAGGCCTCTGTACGTTTTAGAAGCAGAATGCATGAAAGCAAACCAGCTTGACAGTTGACAAATCGGAGCTAGCGAAGGGGCGTATTTAAGTGACGCCAGGGAACTCATTTTCGTCTGGACCACACGAACAGCTCAAGATTAATACTCTTGGATTCACCAGTTCACAAGGCCTGAGAGTAGAGAGGGGGTAGCTGCCCGCGGAAATTAATTGATTACACCCAATTGGAGCATTGAAATGAAATAAAATTTACACCCAAGTGAATATATTCTAGGAAAGATAATTTAGGAGTGTTCTCACGCCTAAATTAAAGCCTACATCTATAAATGAGCCTCTGAACACACTGCTTCCGCTCGAGAGGAAGGTTTTGGAGACCAGCAGAAGGGGAAGTACCAGGATAGCGTTATGACGCCATGGTAGAAGGCAATTAATTGTAATTAATTGGCCGAAGCGATCGCTTGCACGCGAGTGATTTTGGGACCTCCACACCTAGACAAACGAGGATTATACTTCACTTTGTCTGGAAATGTATTATTCCAGGAAGGGAGTCGGTCCTGAGTGTCCAGTGGACTATGTTTCACAAGAAAGCTTTACATAGGGGGAAGCTTCGCAGGAGAGTTAGTCCGTCTTTAGTTCGTCTTCAGTTCGTCTTGACTCAACACGTGAACTCACACGCTGCCAAAGTGCGCGAATTTATAAAGTATCGACGCTCAAGTATATTTGGAGAACAATGGAAGCGCATCATGCAGCTCCACCATAGTAATTACCGGGTGAGTTAGCCGTGGTGGTTACGGCATGACTAATAGCAGTCGCTCACATCCGGGAGGCGAGGAGGTTCGAATCCCCTCGCCGGCAACCTTGAAGATGGTCTTCTGTGGTTTCCCATCTTCCTTCCAGGCAAATGCCGGGGTTGGTCCCTCACTATAGGCCACAGCCGCTACCTTCCAACTCCTCGCCCTTCCCTTCCAACTTTCCTCCCCAACGGTACTTGTAGCTCACCCATTGGGTGTCCGTCTCGAAGCAGCTACAAAACTGGCGAGCCGAACATGTCCTCGGACACTCCCGGCACTAAAAAAAAGCCATACGCTAAAAAAAAAAACATAGTAATTATGCATCGTGTAAGATGTGGTCTACAGCAGATATTTAACCAATAACATACGCAAGTATAAATTCTATACAGTGTAGGGATAATTTAGGATGTTTATAGACAGTGAACATACCAGGAGGTGTTGTCATAGTTAAAAATGACACATTATTGTCAGGATCACTACAGTTATGGGAGCCTGGAAGGCGTCACAAATAGTCGTGACAGAGGACTGACCAGATTTGCAGTAGAGGTGATATGAACTGTAGGTGACGGGAATCGAACGTAAACACACGCAGGATAGACTTTCACGGAGACCAGCGGTTGTCAGAAGTTAGCTGCATCGCATCTCTGAGGTCAGGCGTTAGAAGGAGTCCAATTAAGGATCCACATGTGAAATAGCGCGGGAATTGTATATAAGTTAAATTACAGTGATTTTTAAAAGTGTTTATGTGTATGGTAAAATAATATGTATTGTGTCAAAGTGAGAAAAGCCACTGATGAAAATATGATTATCATGTGTGAAGTGTATACCATGTGTCGTGTGATAAATAGCATGATGGCTTAAACCAAGCATCATGGTAGGTTCGTGGCTGGCGTGCTGGATTAATCCAGCAAAAATGAAAAGTGAGTACAAATTTAATATGTTGATATGATTAAATAGTTCACCATACAACGAAGCATCACTCTAAGACTAAGAAGTAACATTCATTTATGCACGAGCTTACATCCCTCGTATTTTGGTAAAATATGGCTTGGAGGATGATTTGTTTACGGCCATTTAGGCCTAAGATATTGATGAAAGTAACGGTAACGTTAAATAATAATAATAATAATAATAATAATAATAATAATCTGGGGTCGGTAACAGTAATGAATAAATAAATAGGCATGTCAGGCCTAGAGTACGTGCAAAGTGTGTCATGTCTAACGTAAAAATACTGTATTATTGTAAACAGTAAGAAATAAACGTAATATGTTGAGATAATGAGAGTTTTTCAGTGTCATTGAATTGTTGAATGAATATTTAATATGGTAAATTCTACAGGGTTGTATTTGAGAACTATTAAGGTAGTTAATGTAAGTCAGTAAACTTATGCTTGTTTTGGGAGCTACTTAAAGCTTTGGCTTAAGAGTAATTGCAGAGAGGACGCGAGTGCTTTAATAATTGAGTCATCTATGTGAAGTATTGTTTGAGCCGCGTACAGCGAGCAAGTAACGTAGAATCAAGAGATTTACGTCAATAAGTTGCGGGGTTCATCCAAACATAGCTTGCGCGTTAGGTGAAAAGTCGACTAATCTACGAGATAGTATCGCCTTGGAGCATACTTGTGTTATTGCAGCGAAGAGGGACGGAGATTGTCTGTATCCACCGCTTGCAGAATTGTGCCAGCAGGGATAACTATTCGAGACCCTGTGTGAGCCCATGTATTAATTGATCTGCCCTTAGAGGTAAGACTAATGGTTCGTCGTATGGGAAACGCCGATTTCCTTATTATAGGCAGCTGCACCGGCGAGAGAACTTGGATACTCACTCGAGTTGCGCGCCAGTAGCCACTAATGTCGCCACAGAACGGCAAAGCTATACATGATCCATCCCCTGCCATGAATATTAATTAGGAGCCGAGTTGAGCCCATTATACTCTAAATGTAGGTGTTAAATAATTAGAATGACTCAATTACTAGGGACACAACACTCAGGGTACCTCCAGCATACTGCACCAGTAAACAAACTTGACCTTGTGAGGAGCCAGATGGAGTGGCAGGGAGTCCACGAGACCGGCAGCCATCTTTCTCAGTCAGCCGAAACTAATTTATTGTCCGCTTGGAAAGGAGGTCTGGTGACCTGATCCTTTTATTTTAAAAGCGTAGTGGGACACTGAAGAATCTCGATATTTCGAAAAGTAATTAAGATATGATTGATGTCATGATGCCAATTGAATTAAATGCTTTATTTCCACACACATACCATGTTGGATCGCTGTGATCGGATAATATTTGGCCAAGTTATTCTCTGAGGAGGAATACTGCGCCAAATAAATATAGGCATCTTTGTAGAGTGTATTTTACCCAGTTTACACTAATTTATTCATACGGGTAAAGTAATTTCAATGACATGACACATTTGTAACGATAATGTTTTGACCAGACCCAGAAAATCGTTGTATGGTGAAACTATAAACATTTCTATCCATGTGTATTTTGGAAGGGAAAGTGTACTAATTCAGCGTTTCAAATTGATGGGAAAAAGAATACGATTTGCACGACACAACACTTGTTAATTAAGGCATAAGATAATGAATTAATGTTACTGAAAGTAAATGCCCTGTGTAAAACGGATTAATGTTTAATAATTGCAGATTTAATGTCATTTAATGATAAATTGTATTTATTGTGTTGTGATATTCCAGTTTGAGTTAAATTGTGCCACGTGAAGAACACTATGGACACTCGCAAATGTCAGAGAGTATCAATAATAGGATGTTTGGAATAGACTTGAGTGCGGTGAATCACTAATTTTAAGGAGAGACTCACAGATAACTTTGATTTTTGTTGTGGGAAGTAAATGTAAACTATCCTTTGTTTGTATTTTATGTTGTATAGCCATGATTTTCTATAATTAAATGTTATATTTAGGAATATGTTCTTTCTTTCAAGTAGAGTAGTCACCTGACAGACTCAAATCCTGAGCATGTGATCGTATGGTGGGCATGAATGTCCCATACCTCGAAAGACCGTGAGTTAGCTGGGATACGAACACATGTTCCATATAATGACGATTGGGTACAATATATAAAACGCTAAGCTGTACGTTTCACAAACCGCAAGCTCTTGAACCAGAGGGAGTTAGGAGCTGCAGTTTGTGCCAAACTCTTCCAAATTGTCTCAATAGTGCAGGAACATTCTTGGATTACCTTACCTGAAATACCAACGGATATATGAAGCACGTTTAAACAAATAAACAAGACGATAGCCCTTGCCATAACTGTGTCGCGTCTAGCCCACATAACCTTAAGCTGGGCGGGTGGTTTATACACGTGAGAGTTCTCGCATGGATCCATTAGTTAAAATTACAATCGAAGCAAAACTTAATGCAGTGCGAAAGGAAATAAGTGGCACAGGGATAAGATTTCGTGCCACGGTCAGTATAAATGCGCTGAGGGTAAGAAGGAAGTAGTAAGGAATGCCAAGCTTCTCCGAGACTTCGAGGGAGCAGGGAACATTTCCGAGAACCATGAATTTCACCGGCAATAGTTCTATCCAGTGGCGTACATAGGGAAGGTGTGTTGGGGGTCAACATCCCCCTCCCCCAAAAAAATAAAATCCGGAAGTGAAAGAAAAGAGAATGTAGAAATGAGAGGAATGAACCCCCAGACAGTTGTTCGAGCAATCCTCCCCCTCCGAAACACAACTCCATATACGCCACTGGTACTACCACAGACGATTTACTGTTATTTGTAACTCTTCAGGCGGGCAACACTAATTTGCTCAATAACTGGGCGGAATACAACGTAGGCTATATAATAAGTAACACTCCTGGAAAATACTACATGTAGGTAGTTTATGATCATTTCCCTTCCCCATTATAATAGTGATCATAAACTAATACATGTAATGTTTTCCCCGAGTGTTGTTTACATATTTTATTCATTTTACCCCACCCAGTTATTGGGCAAATTAGTGTTGACTGACTCAAGAGTTTATAACTGACAGTTTGTATATTGTAAAGGGAGTTCTTCACTTATCTTGAATGTCTGTCCCCACGGCAAATTGGTCTCCTTGTTCGCTATGGAACAAGTACGGCTGGAGTCTAAGCTGCGTGGACCTGAGAGGAATGTGCATCGCAGACTATGAATAGTAGAGGTGACGAGTGATACGGTTTCTCGGTCCTTGCGTAGTAACAGAAGCAAATACATTAGTCGGTGACTCAGTCACTCATTCCCAACGCCACACTGGTTTCAGAAAAGACCCATGTTAGCAGTATTGGAATAGACAAGAATATCAGGTAACGCGGCGGGCTGTCGACAGGCTTCTCAATTCTCGCCTGCTCCTACCCTGCCTCTGCCCATCATCCTGCAAGTTCACAGAGCTTGGAACCGAGCAGTAGAGGTAGCAACGAGCTAGAGAAAGGTATATAGAGTGGAAATGGCGCCGCCATTTTGGAAGCAGGTTGAACTGGCAGCCGCCATGATATACACTGTCAAGAGGGTGGGAGTCAGTGAGGGAGAGGCGTGACTAACGAGGCGTAATATAAGATTGGGCCTACGCAAGACCTGACAATTTAATTTGTACATTGAACGAAAACTAACACAATCATCTTACAAGACAATACGCTACGTTGCTTATGCGCAGTACATTGCATGATTTCATTGTCCTTTAAAAAGAATAATTTTTGTGTACAACTGACGCACCTGTTGACCTCTCTCACGTTGAGCTGTATTTCTGCAGAAGTGGAGAAGCCTGCATTTATAATACTGTTTCACAATTCGCTCGATGAGTAAGCATAGTGAGACTTTTCCCCAGGTTCAGTAGCTGTAAATAGATGGTCAGATTTCTGAAACAGACAACCCGGTAGCATAGCATAGAAATCTGTCTGCAACTTCAGCATGAGATTCTTCGTGTTCTTTCGCAACATACTGTCATTATTCCTGATGACAATCTCAGCTGTTTTACATAATTTCACTACGTCATTTGATGGATTCAAAAGGCCATCTTTCACGTCTTTCTCTATAATCAGTCCTTCTTTCTGAACATCTTGACCCGATAAAAGCACTTCTAGGCATTCAATACAAGTTAATTTTTTAGACACTTTGCGAACGACACTTCCTGCAATGTATTGAACAAAATTTTCTACATACATATCGTTCATATGCATACCCCACCCAGGGGCTCACAACTTGTGGGACGTGGATTGGCGACCACGGGACCTCAGCTGAGACTGGCATTGCTTGCAAGTCCACCCGTCAACCTTCCTTAGTCACCTCTTGTTCTCATCAGGCACTAACGGTATCCGAGACCTGGAGAGTCTTTCAAATCCATGTCTTATTTGGCCCTTGTCTCATCTTTCCTGATACCCTCATTTTTCGAGGGATCAGACCTGATCTTTTCATTGTATCTCCTGCCTTGTGCACAAGACCCTATTGGAGGCACGGCGTGAGCAGCCTCTTGAGAATTAGGCATCGTTACCAACGAGCTACCCACCCCCTCAGGGGCTCACATCTAGTGGGACGTGGGTTGGGGACCATGGGGCCCCAGCTGAGTCCGGCATTGCTTCCACTTACTTGTGCCGGGCTCCTCTCCGTCTTCTTTCCTGTCGACCTCACTTGGTCAACTCTTTTTCTCTTCCGACCCCGACGGTATTAGGGAATCCCAGGCCTAGGGAGTCTCTTCCTTTCCCGCCTTAATTGGCTCTTGTCTCATCTTTTCTGATACCCTCCTTCTGCGAAGGGTCAGCCTTCTTTTTCTTTTCCTGTTATCTCCTGCCTTCTACTCAAGGCCCTCAAGGAGGCAGAGTGTAGGCTATGTAGCCCCACCACTTCTGGTGCACCCTGGATATTGCTACACTCTCAGGGGCTCACGGCTGGTGAGTTCGGGAGTTGGCGACCCCGAGGGATTCCTGAGCTGGGTCCGGTTTTCCCCCTTTTATCCAATACCTCGGGGGCGGACCCTCTCCTCTTTCACTTTCCTATCTGCCTTTCATGGCTCTCCTTCCTTCCAAGTCCCTCAATCCTTATTCTTCGAGGGTTGAGGGCATTTCTTTTCCTCCTGTCCTTTATTTGCCTTATTCTCCTTCTTCTTCTAGTATAGTCTATAAGTTAGTAGTTAGTTTTAGTTACAGTTTACATTTCATTTTCATCTTCACGATCACCCAAACCATTAGGGGCCGATAACCTAGATGTTAGTCCCCTTAAAACCACAATTATCATCATCATCACCAACGAGCTAGAGAAAGGTATATAGAGTGGAAATGTTAGTTCCTGCTTCTGCAGAGGGAATCAGAAATGTAAATATCACACAAACTTAACGACACTCCTGTTGTCTTATTACTTCTATTCGTACAATTGAATGACGAACACACTGACGGCATGGTCTATGTATTTTTAAATAAATTTCATTCGACGCATGTTCCTGTACAGCCCGAATAATCGCAACAAGCTCTTATCAGACGATGTTCTGAATCATGGCCGCCTTAACTCAGGTTGCCTCCGCCCAGAGCGCTGCTACGCGGCTCCTTGCCTCTCTATATACCTTTCTCTAGCTCGTTGAGAGGTAGGCTACGTGTTTCCCCATTGTATATTAAGTACAGTATAACCTGTCATATCCGGACTAATGTGGCGACCGGCCGATCCGGATATGGAAAAATCCGGATATCTCAAGGCTATTTTTACAAATAGCTAGGTGACCAGAAATAATTCACGAGTTTGTTGTTGATTAATTTTAATGTTTTTAACGGTTTAGTATTATTTTGTTAACTGTATACTGTACATAGGCTAAGAAATAGAATTGCTTTAAACTAAATTAAAATAATTAAATTATAATACAGTAATATGCTTTACAGTACATGTACTTACATAAATACACTGTACATTCTGCTTCTACATAATTTTTTGAAAATGTTTGTCATTTTCTGTTGCTTCACGCACTTCACTTAGGCCTACTGTTTCTACATTAGTTTTTGAAAAAGTTTGTGATTTTCTGTTGCTTCACGCACTGTACACGCTTTTTGGATGCCATGTCCCTCAATCTTCTTAAAAGCATCACTTCAGTCACAATCGTTTCATCTTGATTTTCTACATAAGTGATTAAAGATTCTATGGTCTTGAATGCCTCAGTGACTCATTATAGGGGCGTTGTCCTCTTCTTCGGGTTCAAAGATGTTTTCCTCATCATTGCACACCACTTCTATAATGTAACTCTCTGTAATTTCGTTGACTTCGTCTTCATTTACCTACCAATTTATGGCTTCCTCGTTGTTGATTTTTTCACAACCAGGCAGGCATTGCACAAGCTCAGCAATCTGACGATTTTCGTCATTGCAGGCATAAGTTTCATTGACGTCTTCTGTTTTCTCCCCCGTCCATTTATCAGTAGCTTTGTGATCTAAGAGCTTCCTCCATGACCTTACCAGGGTCAACGGTTTTATTTCATCCCATGCCTGGGATACCCACATTATCACGTCTAACATATCCACCTTCTTTAACGTCTCTGTAACACTTTCTTTTTCGTCCATTCCAGCAATCAACACAGAAAGTAACCTACGGCGATAGGTTCGCTTTAGTGACTCAAGCACGCCTTGATCCATAGGTTGACAAAGTGATGTCACGTTTGGTGGTAAGAACGGGCGCAGTCCAATTCGGCCAGTTAATTACACTGATAAAATCGGACAGACTTTTCTGGCTACCATGATCTTCCCCTTTGATAATTCATAGTCCAATTAGGCCAGCATTAGCTCATTAGCAACCTCCCCTACCTTCCCCCACTCTGCAGCCAACACATACCATACTGCACACACGTTCCAACATTTTGTCATTAAACTGTTGGAGGGGAGGTGACTCTCAGTTTGACGGTCCCAGGGGTGTCAATTACTATAAATTCACATATGTATGACCTAGCTTTCTGGATATGGTGACAACTACTGTCTGTGGAGGAGCTTTATACAACGAATACGATATGTCCTCAATAGTTTCACAAATATGGACATCCATGAAATTGTGTTCGATAAACTGACAGCGTTAATATAACCTACCCTAAGTGCAAGCTCTAACATTTTACCCGATCTTCTTTGCATACACTAATAAATGAACAAAATTAAATGTTAATAAACCAAGTGAACAATTTTCATGGAATACCCTAACCTATTAGATGAAATTAAATCATACTTAATACCAGTACCATAATTAATAGTTGGAGATTCATTTTAAGGGCTGGGGTAGCTTGGCAATCACCCCGGTGAACTAAATTTTTAATTGGTGTAAATTATATTTATATACTAACCAAGGGTCACAATATTATTTAGCAATTATATTTCGACCATGCAGCCAGCCTGAAATGGTTTTCCGTTTTTTCTATTTTCAACTCTATACAAATCCAGGAACTGTCCCTTCCAATAGGCCACGGCTGCTTCCTTCTTTAGTTCATTAATTCGAATGACATTTTAACTGCCATTTCCTTGTTAAGTTCAAGTATATTTTAATGAAAGTTAGTAGTTTTTTTTCTTTATTGTCTATCCGGGAAGTTTGTTTTATTGAGATTTTAATTAATATGGTTTAAAAAAAACACTAAGATTAAGAATAACATTTTAACTGCCATTTCCTTGTTAAATTCAAGTATATTTTAATGAGAGTAGGTAATTGTGTAGTGAATAAAACAGGATTCCTTTTATGAATCCTCTGTAAAACTGTCGCCATATTTCAGTTTGATGGAATAGTTTTTTAAAAGTCATTTTCATTCGTTTTAGTAGTTTTTTTTAGATGACATTTCATTGAGCATTATATGTTCGCTTCGTTACGTAGTGGCTATAACCGTGGAGGCCCGGGTTCGATTACCGGCTCTGCCAAGAAATTTAATTCTGATTTGAGGGCTGGAACGTGTTCGGGTTACACTCAGCCTCGTGAGGTAAAACTGAGAGGAGGAGGAGGGTTCGTCCCACCTCCGCCATCCAGGAAGTAGTTTTCCGTGCTTTCCCACTTCTACTCCAGGCAGATGCCGGATTGAGTCCTGACTGAAGGCTACGGCTGCCTCCTTCCCAATCCTCATCTTAATTACAACTACACGCAATAATACAGCCATCACAATAAGACAAGATATCAGACAAATTCCACACACACAACCAAGTACACGGGGTTACATGACGACGATGTCGCAAAGCCCCTCAATGAATCAACAATAATGGTCTAACAAACCCGTGGTTGGGAGCACCCAAACATCAAGCCGACTGCAACCCAGTTCAGAGCCTACAAATTGTGGGGGACGAATAACCTGCGCGACGACACCCTTAGCCACATCACTTTGATTTTAGATCATGGACCACTACTTCTCATATCAAGCAGGTACTTAATTGTCCTCACGAGGCTTTCCTTCTCCTGATGCAAAATTGAGAATAGGCGGGTTTGATTCCTACCTCAGCCATGCTGGAAGTGGTTTTTCATGGTTTCTCATTTGTATTCCAGGCAGATGCCTAGATTGTACCTAAATTAAGGTCATGGTGCCCTTTTAACCATATCCTAGCCAAATTACAAGTACACAATAGTACGCTACAGCAGTTACAATAACACAGATTATCAGTCAGATTCCACACACACCAAAGTACACTGCACTACATGATCGCCAAGCCTTCAAAATGAATAAACGACAATTGTTTTCAGCCCTCAAATCAGATGTTAAGTATGACTGGCTGCGTTGCTCAGCGGTAACGTTCTTGCCTACTGATCCCAAGGCTGCAGGATTGAATCCTGGCACAGTCACTTGGCATTTGTGGGTGCGTAATTGCGATGGAGCTGTGTCAGTAGGTTTCCTGGCACGTTAAAGATCTTCGGGACAAAATTCCGGCACCCCGGCCATAGTAGTTAAAAGGGACGTAAAACCAATAACATTACATAGATTTTAAGTTTCTGGCTGGAATCTAATCCAGAGCCTCCTCGGTAAGAGAAAAGCGTGCTATCCATACACCACGGGGGACAATAATAATTAAAATAGTAATAATAATGTAACGGGCTTAAGGTAACTTTTAACTGATGTGGCCTTTTAAAAGAATTAAGGCATAGGCTAATGGTTGTTTGAGTGAATTGTGCAATTTGTACAGCCCTGCATGGCAGAGTGTTTACAGGAAATCCCAGAGCCAGCGGGTCATTCTGCAAGAACAAATAAGTTACCTTTGATTTTGGGTTTTCACAGTGGTAGTGGTGGGGGACGGAAGGGAGGATATATTCAGCGGAAGAACCAGAACTTGGCCTGGGGCAACTGGCCAAGAAGGACTGTGGGATGGAATGACAAGATAAGAAAGATCCACTCGGTAGATTAGTTGGCTCAATTCGCCAACACCCGTAAGAACACACCCTTTATATCTCCATCTTTAAGTTCGTCTTCACTTGGATGTGAGGGTGCATTGTCAAGTAGGAGCACTGCTTTTCTTGGCAAGTTATTTTTCAACAAATGTTTTTCCACTTGTGGCACAAACTGCTTGTGAAACCAATCACTAAATATTTCGCATTTCATCCATGTGCTGTGCTGGTTTCTGTACCAAACTGGTAGGCCAGACAAGTCTTTAAAGTTCTTGAAAGCCCTTGGCTTTTTGGATTTTCCAATGAATCCTAATGGAAGCTTGTGATCTCCTGTAGCGTTGCTGCAGGCTAAAATGGTGACCCTGCCCTTTTTCTTCTGCACTGTCTTCTTTCTTGGAAGCCAAAGTGTAGGTGGGAAGCATTTTATAGTTGAGCCCAGTCTCGTCGCAATTATAGAGCTGCTCTCCAGTAATCCCATGTTGATCAATTAGACTGTGTAAAAATATTTTAAATTTTTCAACGTCTTCTTGGTTAGCCGATAGCTTTTCACCACTGATCTGTAGTTTCCGCACACCATGACGATTTTTCCAGTTTTTCAACCACCCCTCACTTGCTTTAAACTGTTCATCTACTCCAATTTCCTTATTAAAGTGTAGTGCCTTTTCTTTTAGTAAAGGACCTGAGATAGGTAACCCTTGCTCTCTTCTTTGGGTAAACCAATGAAACAATGCCTCATTAACTTGGTTGTTAGCTGCCTTTTTCATCATTTTAAGTTTTTAACACCTCTTGTTGACGCTTGTGACGAGCACCAATTTTCAATATCACTCCGAGCCTTTTTCCAGTCACTCACAGTGCTTGTTCCTACTCCCATATCCGCAGCAATCTTCTTGGCTGTTTCACCAGCATCTAACCTTTTTAGAGCACGGAACTTTTCTTCCATCGTAACAACAGTTTTTTTTCCTTTTTTCGGATATTTTAGCACAAAAAAAACAAGGTTAAAAGATAACAATAACGATAACAACGGTAAACAATAACAGTAACAACAGAAACACACTCGCAAAACAAACTGTCGCTTCAAGACTCACGCACAGACTGAAGGGTAGAAAGAGAGGCAGCCTCGTGTTGACGTTGGTGGCAGGCAGGCAGAAGCCGTGAATGGAATATCGCTTATTCACACAAAGGGATGAGCTTCCGGGAAGATGTCGTTGACCGAGTCAGGCCACAACCCCTCGCGGTCAAGCACGCACACAGCCTTCCAGCGCTGCAACTTTCACTCGTCCTCCCTGGCTAGCACACTAATGTATCTTCGCTCTCAACTACGACTTAAAAATTCATTCGGAGATGTGTCCGGATATGGGAGGGTTCGGATATCACAGGTCCGGATGTGACAGGTTGTACTGTACTGCATTATGAACGTCAGAGAGGGCCGGTCCCGAGTCCGAGGTGCAGTCGACGATGATGGTGATGTTGAAGCCACAGCACTGACTTTCTCCTACACTGGAGTGATGACCATTGAATGACTACCGTTGCTGATGCGGCCCAGCATATTGTGCAGGTGGTCTACGCTAATACTGTTGTCAACGTCGGGACTTTGAACATCGTACCGAACATAATTTTATTCTCGAAACGACCATATTTTAATTTCAACCACGAAATGAAATGTTTCATGCATTTTAAATTCACGTCGTGGGGTGAAACTAAATACCGTTTGGGAATTTTATTTCGCCTCGGGAGCGAAATTAAAAGTCTGTAACGAATTTTATTTCGCGCCGGGAGCGAAATAAAAAGTCTGTAACGAATTTTATTTCGCGCCGGGAGCGAAATTAAAAGTCTGTAACGAAATTAATTTCGCGCCGGGATCGAAATTAAAAGTCTGTAAGGAATTTTATTTCGCACCGGGAGCGAAATTAAAAGTCTTTAACGAAATTAGTTTCGCGCCGGAAGCGAAATTAAAAGTCAGTAAGGAAATGTGTTTCGCTTTGAATTAAGTTTCGCTTTGATTTAATTACGCGCCGACAATCATTATAATTTCGCTCCCGAATATGGCACTCACAGCGAAATAAAATTATTATTTCCTGAGGACAACATGAGTAGGAAGTTTGTTCCAAGTTCAGTTGAGGAATTTTCTTGGACATTTCCATCACACCAATGACCCCGTTAAGTGAAAATGACCTTTAAACTAACATAGGTTAAAAAAAACTCTAACTGCAACTAGAACGACATATGACCAGACAACCCCGCACCAAGTCAATGGCTGCCTGCTTTGTAGTGTATCCAGTGTTGAGAAAAGACTGTGGAGCCTTTAGGCGACAGTGTTGCTAACTCGACGCAGAGGTAGCGCTGACGTCATACGTTATCTTCACCCACTTCAAGTACTGCGCTTCCATAAGTTAGCTACACAGTACAATGGCGGCTGAGTGAACAACACAGCAGTGAGTAGCTCCGAAAACATTGTGTATTTAAGAGTGTATTCGAGGAAGAAACTAAACCATATTTGTCACCCAACAATATAAGTGTATACGTTGACCAGTTATTAATAACATCATCAATTACAATTACTAACTTCCTCGTAAATTGGTTAAATAGGAGTTTTCACTTGCATCGGCAACATGGGCGACTGTGGAGAGTGTGGTGGTAGCTTGGGGAAGGCTGGAAAGGTACAGTGTGGATCATGTAAAAAGTGGTTCCACAAGAAGTGTGTGAATACATTGAACAGATTCACCGAGTGGCTGTGTGTGTAATGTGTGGACTATAGTGCAACAATAAGTGATAGTGTAAGTAACGAAGACGCTCCATCAATGGAGAATATTTATGGAATGCTGAAAGATTTAAAAGAACAACTTAAAATCATAAAAGACGAACAAAGAGCGAGAGAGACTGATCTAGGTAATTCAATGGAATTGTGCCATAAAAAACTAGACGATTGTGTAACATTAATTTCAAACCAGCAGATAGAAATTAAGGAATGTAAAGGACACATTGAGTCATTAACTCAGCAGAATGTCAATCTTAAGGCGAAGCTAAAATCTCTTGAAAACCGCCTAGGAGAATCTGAGCAGTACACACGTAGGAATACGGTGGAAATACACGGTGTCCCGGAGGTTCCTAACGAAAACATTATTGAAACAGTGAAGAAAGTAGGTCAAGCTCTGGATGTGGTCATCACTGAAACAATGGTGGATGCCTGTCATCGACTGCCTAAGTCACCTAATCATCAACACAGTGGCATCATCATAAAATTCGTTCGGCGGGACGACAAGGAGCATCTTTTGGAGCGACGCCGGGTGAAACGGAATCTCTCCACTCGTCACGTTGGTCTTCCTGGCGATAATGTAATTTATGTGAACGAGAGTTTATCCCCGGAAAAGAGGAAGTTGCTGGCACAAGCTAGGAGCATCAGAAGAGAGAAAGAGTATGCTTTCTTGTGGGTAAGAAATGGACATATTAAAATACGCAAATCTGAAGGTTCTCGGGTCATCGTAATTCGAAATGAGGATGACCTGAACACTCTCTAATGGTATCAAAACCTAGATTATCCATTTATTATCAAAATGTAGGAGGAATGAATACAAAATTAGATTTATTCAATGAAAACCTGATCACCAAACAGTATGACTTAATTCTAATTACAGAAACTTGGTTATCTAGTAAAATCGCTGACAGTGAGGTCTGTTCTGATATATACAGAGTGTACAGGGCTGAGAGGTCTGCCAGAGCAGGGGGTAAGGTGGCTGTCTTGGTCAGGAGCGGATTAACGGTACTCAAGGTCGACAGAATGACTGGCACAATGGAATGTCTATTAGTGAAACTGGTCATTAGGGGAAATATTTGGTACGTCTGTAATATGTACATTCCACCAGCTTCAAAAGTAGAAACATACAGGGAACTATATCGGTGGTTGGAATCCAGAACAGAAATATATGATCAAAATTTAATAATCTTCGGCGATTTCAACATCCCAACAATACAAAGTACACTAATTAAAGACGACAAAATTCAAACACGAGAACTCGTAAATTTTATTAATTATCTTCAGCTAAAGTCGTATAATTCAGTACTAAACCGTAACGGGAGGACGCTGGACATAGTTTTATCCAACAAAACCAACATAAATGTAACTGAAAACACTGATCCACTCTTACCGCTGGATCGCCACCACCCTGCCCTGGATGTGGAAATATCTCTAATAATATGTCGACACCAAGTACATATCCAGCCTAATGATACCTTTAACTTCCGGGAAGCCAATTTTGAGCAGCTGTACACTCGGTTGAGGAATGGCGCTTGGTGTCAAATATACGAGTGCACTGATGTAAATACTGCAGTAGACCTGTTTTACCAAATTTTTAACGCAGTACTTGGCGAAACCGTTCCTATATGTAAACGACAAACGGGCAGAAAATATCCTGTCTGGTTTTCTAAGGAAACAAAAGTAAATTGAAGGAGAAGGAATACCATAGGAAGAGAAAAAATTACTCAGATCATCATAGACTACGTTTTGAAAAATTAAGATCAGAAATTAAAAAGGACATTCAATTATCTTATAAGAAATATATCCGTAATATTGAACAAAACATTAGGCGGGACTCAAAGAAATTTTGGACGTTTATTAAAAACAAGAAAAAAAAATAGGAACACATGCGACACCTTTAAATATAATAATGAAGAATTGGACAGGGGTGATTCCATTGTTGAAGGTTTTGCGACATATTTCAAATCAGTTTATGACTCTCAGTCAGCCCAATACAAAGTCCCAGCCTGCAATTCGAATACTCCCTTCACATAAAACTTGTCTCGAAGGAAGAGGTTGGTAATGCATTAAAAAATTAAAACCTAAGTCGTCGGCTGGTCCTGATAATATTCCACCGTATGTAGTTAAGGGATGTGCTGAAAGTCTCAGGGACCCGTTGCACTTTATATTTCACTTAGCCATACAAACTTCTACGTTCCCTTACGCCTGGAAAATCACTCGCGTCTGCCCAATACTAAAATCGGGAGATCCATCACTAATTAATAACTACCGTCCTATATCTATTTTATCTGCAGTAGCCAAGGTATTTGAATTCATATTGCACGGAAGAATATCAGTATTTCTCAGACCGCTCGTAACAGATAACCAACATGGTTTCCTATCCAGGAAATCTACGGTGACGAATGCAACTAATTTTACTCAAATTATATATAAAGAGTTAGATAAATGAGGACAAATAGATGTCATATTTACAGATTTTGAGAAAGCGTTTGACACAATAAATCATGATATCCTTCTTAACAAATTGTGTATTTTGGGATTCTCCCACCCATTACTCAAATTATTCATCTCCTACCTCAGAGACAGGAAACAATTTGTTTTGTTCCAGAAAATTGTCTCAAAGGAATACATAGTTCATTCCGGAATACCCCAAGGCTCGAACCTTGGACCTCTGATTTTTCAAGCAATGATAAACGATTTGCCACGTTGTATAGTACACTCAAATAGTATTTTATATGCAGATGACTTCAAAATTTTTAAATCAATTTCTTCCGCTAATGACTGCACTCTACTACAAAATGACCTAAATAATATACACAAATGGAGTATAGAAAACAAATTATACTTAAATGTACCGAAGTGTGTTGTTATGACCTTTACACGTAAGAAGAACCCAATCTCATTTGTTTATGGAATTGGACCTCAGTCATTGCAAACAGTAAGCGAGAAGAAAGATCTAGGAATCTTGTTTGACCGAGAGCTTGCTTTCACTTGTCATGTGCAAAAGACAGTCGGGGATGCTTACCGCATGTTAGGGTTTATAATAAGAAACACTAAGCCATTCATTAGGACCAGTACCTGCATAAACCTTTATATTGCCATGGTGAGATCCAAGCTCGAGTACGCCAGCCAAGTATGGAGTCCCTGGCAGAAAACGTGCATTAAATCCATTGAGCAAGTTCAAAAGAAATTCCTCAGATATTTACACCTCAAAATAACGGGCAATTACCCACACAAGGTACCCTACGGTGAACTTTTGTTGAATTTCGGCATGACTAGTTTGGAGTCTCGAAGGCAAGTGAATGATATGAAATTCCTTTATAAAGTTATTAACGGTCAAATTGATAACTCATTTTTCCTATCGCTCCTAAATTTCAACATCCCTCGCTTTACTACAAGATCAACTATAACATTCAAAAATGATATAACCAATACTACTTCACATAATAATTCACCTGCATGGTGGCTTTGCAGTATTTACAACGATGCGGTTCGTGTAAACTGGAAACTAGATTTCTGTCTCTCAATTAGACCGTTCTTGGAAATTATAACCCAGTCACTCTAATTCATACTTGAAATAAAATTATCACACAAAACAGAATCAACAATGTATATATGTGGATAGGCCTGTACCCTAGTTATCAATGTTACCTTTTAGTTTACGATGTAATAATTTCAAAACCTGCTTTTTATATATTTGGCATTAGGTAAAATTTAGATTTAGTTTTTATATTACCTTTAGATTAAGCTTTTTACTACTATGCATTTCAATCTGTGTTAACTTCCTAGTTTTAATAATTACATTGAGATATTAATACTTAATGTAGAAATATCAGAAAGTGTATTCTACTGTGTAGGTGCACTGTTATTGGGGCGCACACTGAGCCCTGTTGTGTACCGTCAATAAATAAATAAATAAATACATAAATAAATAAATAAATAAACCCCAGTAGCTACCTGAAATAGCACACGCCCAGGAAGGAACAGTTTTGCAGGTGTTACCGGATTGGACTAGTATTAAGGATACGCGAAGAGAGCCTATAACGACATGCATTTAGTTGTGATACGACGCATTACTGATTGACAGATGTCGAGAGCACAACCCTTCCTTCCTTCTCGGATGTATGCTGACGATGTTAACAAATTTTACGTCAGCAATACTGATGATCATCACACTTTTTCGTTGTTATTAGTTAGTCTATAATTTAGTTTCAATTTTATTCTTGTTGTTTTGTTTTGATTAATATTTGTAATACATTGTAGCGAGTTAGCCGTGTGGTTAGGGGCGCGCAGCTGTGAGTTTGCATTTTGGAGATAGTGGGTTCGTACCCCACTGTCGGCAGCCCTGATTCGATCGAACAGAAATTAAAACAGACATCCAACAGTAACACCAATAACGGATAGTGCTTCAGAATTTATGTTGCAGGTGGAACTGAGCACGTGCTCCACTCCGGGCGAGCATGCAGAAAGGACGAGGCTCTTCTCTCCAGCGTGCTAACCTCGAATTTTTTAAAATTGCTAAGACGTAATATAAACGGAACTTGTATGCAATAAGAAAGGTAATCAAATAGCAGATAATTGTAGGAAGCTATTATGACGAAAAATATATATGTTCAGAGTTCCTTCGTGACAAATGGTGAGGTAACAAATCCAGTTTAGGGGGAGTCCATTAATAGTAAATTCCCGTGAAACCCATAGTATTTTCTCAATGCTGGATTCTCTATAGATTGCGAAACGTCCCAGCGACAGTCTAGTGAGGGATTAGAGAGGAGGAGGAGGAGCCATGTTCCCTTGTCTGACGTCATGCGCTGTTAGTTATTCCATCAATAACAATGAAGCGAATTAGGAAAAAGGAAGGAAGCGTATAGTTTTACATGACCGTTAATCTCGCGATCATGAGCCACGGGATCTCCAATTTCACGTGGAATCCAAACCACAGGACGTGATATTTCACTTCAAAAATCTCACAATCATTGACCGGGACTCGAACCCGGTCCACCTTGGTGATAGGCAAGCAAGCAGCTTGATCACCGCACCATCACGTCCACAAAGAAGCGAATTCAAATCCACTATCTTTTGTTACTGAGAAAAAGCTAAAGAACTAAACTACCGGTATGAACAAAGATATCTTATTTTAGTTTGTTCCAAGTGAATTTCACGTCGGGAATTAAAGTTAAATTGTTATGTATATAGGCTCTATAGGTTACTGCCAGTTATTCGGTTATTTAACTGACCCTGATTCCACACTATAACGTTTAACATTTATTCAATTGAACACGTTTCAAACAAGTAGTTGCATGAAGAAATGAATAGCTTCTTTTCATCTATTCAACAGGTTCGTTATCTTTCAAAACGAGAATTTTGAAATATATTTTTCATATGATGGGCTAAATAACTTTTTATACATGACCTAGATTGAGATAAAGTACAAAACAACCATTTAAAATCAAAACTCAGTATCCAAACGTTGGAGTCGTTTCAGAAAATAAATATGAAAATAGTGTTTAAGATAACAAACTGATCTCTCCATGGTACTAGTGATTGCCCAGAGCTGTAAATCTTTCATTTTTGCTCAAGAAAATTCACATTATCACACATTCAGTACTGGAAACCATGTGTCCAAAGCCACATAATGAGGCGCTATCTACAATAAATGTATACAATACTAAAGAATTGTATTGCAGAATATTGTACAGCCCGGGAGCAGTACCCCCTGAGACCCACCCTGCCATCTTTTACCAAAACTACCCGGATAGGCAGACCATAAGCCTCATGCATTTCCTCAGACACGAGCGGGCCCGGCATACTGCTGACGGCCGCGCTTACGAAACATAAACATAAACATAAACACGGTAAATGGAGCGACAACTATGGGGAAATGCTGACCAGGCAGTGGGGGAAGGCTTTAAAACCTAGACCCGAAGGAGCCCCATCATCTGTTGTTCTGTTCTGTTCTGTTCTTCGCCAGCGGCCCTGCCCCGACGAGTTCCAGTTCTTCACCAGGTGAGATCTAGTTGTGCTCAGAGTCCTTTATCTTTGTAAAACACCTACCCTGAACTACTGTACACCTTAAAAATTGTATCACATCTTATATTTGTTTGAACTCCCCAAGAGGGACATCACATCACATTTACTGGCCAATAAATACATGGTCAGTAAGCATACACGTTTATCACTAATTACACTCCATCTTCACATCCTTATACCCAACCTGACCTTAGTCATAATTGCCCCTGACCGTAGAGGCCAGTAATCGCATTGTCAGGTTCTATTGTGCTCGAGTACGCGACTCAACTGCAGAGAGCCGAGTCACTGACTCTGCACATTTGCTGAAATGCTCGCTCTACTTAATTGGCAGGCTGGTTTAGCAGCCTGCACTTAGACATTCATCCCCTGGCAGGTAATTGCATCCTGCAGGAACGCCCCCAATAGCTTAAACACTCACACCAACACACTACACTGGTAGTCTCTCCCAACTACGGGAAACTACCCTCATTCGGAAGCAGTCCTTAAAATTAGCACATCTACACTACCGTGTTTTTCCCACCCCCAACCAAGGGATAAAACAATATTAAGCTCCTAGTTTATCAACTTTCCCAAACAATACTTCATTAGTATGAAATGCTTCATTTCGGAACTCTTTATGCGTATAATGAATTACTACACTTAAACTAGAATATTGGGGTGGATATGACCTTTAAGTTCAACCCGTTAACACAACTCCCATCACAATAAATATCATAGACTATGTAGTTTTCAGCATCGTTTAATCATGACTCCTCTAATACAGTTGGAAGCTTTCAGTAATTAACCTGCATGAGCCGTATGCATGGTTTCCATCACTTGTTAATTACGCTAGATAATGCAGTTCCAGTAGACAAAGATTATTAATGGTTGTTCATTTTAAGAAGAATCTTTTCAATCGCTTGAATAGGATATGTGAAATAAAAATATGCTTTTAAAATTTTTCACCGCCGCCATATGGAATTTTTGAAAACAATTGAACAATATTTGATGATAATACATTTAACTGTAAATTAGGATTCGCTATAGCAAGTTTCACTATGATCGGATAATTTTAAATATTTGGAATTTGCGTAGCCACCATGTTGTTCCAAGCCCATAAATGTATTTGAAAGTCACATATTTGCACCTAAATGTCCTCTATTGCCATACAAAATTTCAGTTTGATTGTGATTTCAGAGATTTTTAGTATCAGTGAATTATTTCGTGCGGCCGCCGTATTAGATTTTCCATGAATATTATGGAGGTTCTTTATACGAACTTTCAATTTGATGATATGAGAAATAAAAATATCTTTTTAAAATTTCGAACTGCCGCTATCTTAAATTTTGAAAATATTTGAACCACGTTGAGTGCCAATACATCAAACTTTAAGTAAAGGTTAACTCTGCCAAGTTTCACTGCGCTACGGTAATTTGATCGCTAGATAGACTCCTTAAACATTTTAAATTTGCATGACTGCCATGATGTTTTTATGCTTATAAGGTTTTGAAAATCAAATATCTGTCCTTATTCAATAGTACTGTATCATTATACGAAATTTAAATTTGATTGATGCAATAGTTTCCGAGATATTCAGAATAGATGAAATATTTTGCATGGCTTCCATATTGGATTCTTTTTAATGTAGGCCATAGAGTTATGTATCAGTAGATACATATTATTGTAGTGGTTCATTATACAAACTTTCGATTCGATCCCTTGATTGGGATATAATAAAAATAACATGTTCTTGAAAATTCACATTACATTCATCTTGAATTCTTTTCGAACATTTGATTTAGTATATCATCCACCAATATAACTCGGCATTAAATTTTACTAAAGATGTGCTAAACTAAATTCACTACGCTTGGGTGATTAAGTCGCCAGAAGTGCCAGTTTAAGTATTTGAATTTTGCGTTGGCGCTTTGTTGGTCCTGTGCTTATAATTTTCTGAAAGTGACAAATGTGAACCTACTTCATAGTCTTCTATCATCAAACAGAATTTCAGGTTGATTGCTGGAATAGTTTCGAAGATATTGAGAACCAGTCAAATATTTTCCGCGGCCGCCATGCTGGAAAGTTGTTATTCATTGAAATTTGAAAGGCACGTCCAAGGTAGGACGCAGCTATAATGATGCTTTACCATGTTTTTTCAATTGGACACACACACACACACACGGACGGAAATTATCTTAGTTAATTTCAGCAATTTTAACAAGCTTTGAACATGATGCACGACTGAAAGATATCAACCAGAATTTCAAGTTTTAAAATTAACTAACCTAGAAACACGTTTCCGACCCTAACACACACTCAGACAAGCAGATGGATGGACATTTTGTCCGTGTGGATCAAAGGTAGGCTATAAAGGCTAATTTATTGATACAAGCATTATAAATTTATGGTGATAATTATCAGATGTCAGCTCTACTTAGTATAAAGGAAAGTCCCCGATTCTTGAATGTCACGGGTAATTTCGAGAACCACTGGATGGATTTTTATGCGGTTTTCACCATTCTGTAAAGGATATCTCGAGGAAGGTTTTTGTAGATAATACTTTATTTATGATCAAAGGAAGCCAAGCAGTAACGATTTCAGTGAAAATGTCGAAAAAGAAACCTGGGGTCCGTGCACTTCTTAAGCTTACGCTGGGAAAACAGTTAAAAATATCAATATACTTTGAGTGTAAGAATTGTTCAGCATGGACAGTTCTACGAAAATGTCCGCGAAAACATATCTATATAATCAATACATCGCCCACTATAAGTGTATTTACGTTTTCATTTCTTCCAACTACCTGCATTCAATTACTGAGGCACAGTTTACGTGCTAGCTAGGGGCGAGTCTCTCACACCAGTTACAGCCTAGCTAGCGGGCAAGCCTATTACCCCAGATACAGCCAGCATCAAACTGTCGAGTCGTGTTGAGTTAAGACTTCAGAGAAGAGTGGTTGTGTTTGGAGTTTCCCTGGAAGTGCAACTCGGCTTTTCTTCATTCGCCTGTTAACATTTCGTTCCGCAAAATACACAGTCAAGTCAAGATTGGACGGAAGGGGGGTTTGTGTTTCATGCACCTCTTCATTCTTAAATTATGTCTGACAAGAATTTGTTGCACATGCATCTCCATGATAATATACATAGTTAATAGTCCAGTCAGTGATTTTAACCCATCATGCCGAGACGTAAAACGGATATAGGCCGTAGTTCATTGACATCGAAAAAAAAGCACTTATCACGTAATGCATTCATAAGTTCCCGGGCGAAGCTGGGGTGGGTTGCTAGTTTAATATAATCAATAACGTCCCAGAGGTTCACAACAAGTACGTGGTAAGTTGGCCAGTTTATTCCCATGCCCCTTGTTCCTTTCAAGTTCAATGGACCTCTTTCGTTTAGCATTAAGTCTAGCAGTAGCAGTAGTAGTCATTACAATGTTCGTCTCGATCACTAAGCTAAGTCGCCAAGCTCGCAATCATAATTGAGGCAGGGAGATCAAAAACCCACTAACTCCAATTTGTGGTGAAATTGTGTTATGGGCTGGATGGGGCATTTTAGGTTGTTCCGCATGGATGGAAGGCAAGAATACTCTAATTCCGTCATTCGTCTGCATACAGAAGGTTATGTTAAAATCCACGGAAATCAAAACACCTCTTATTCCATGGAATTAGTGTGTTCTTGCTTTCCATGCTTTATTTACCGGTAGATGGCAACACCATCGCTTAACCGGTTGAGCAGAGATTGATGGTCCAGTTCTTTTACACCTTGATACAAGGGGCACCTTCATTTTATTGAGTAACATTATCCCACGAGAGGACTCAGTTTCTTACCAATTGACCGTGATTTTGGTCATATTGAGAGTCACAAATAGAAACAAGAAACTGAGGACCCCAGGCCAGTGGTTTGACATTGTAAGAAGTTCAGTTGGATATGTTGTACGGGTCAAACAAAGTATGATATATGACTATTCTCAACATTTCTCCAAAATATTCAGGAGAAACCCAAGTACTAAAGAAACTAAGCATAGTCCAATCGAGGAATTCCTCATATCAGAAAGTAAAGTGATACGATTTTCGGCATCCCACAAAAATAACATCCATGTGAGTAAAACTATGAAATGTACAATATGGAGTCGATTTAACATCCAGAGACCCAATACAACTGCATCTTTTCCCAGTCAACAAAAGTTCAATCACATTTGGCACTGAAAATAGAAAAGCAAAAGGACTTGCAAAATTTAATGAAGTTCATTTCTGAGGAAAGTCGGATGTATTACAAAACTCTATTTGCTGCCAGTAATAACCCTGAGTCACAGACTGAACAAGAGAGTGAAAGTGAAACAGAATAACTGTTCCAAGAATCAGAGCACAGTCCGGTCTGAACCTTGGCAGCGACCGGTTCGCTGCGCTGTGCTTCGTTGTGAGTGACGTATTCGAGTGTCTAACTTTCAAGTCTTTTCAAGTACAGTAAAAATGGTAACCAACAGCATTAGGAAAAACACGATAAAATGTGCTTTCCCCGGCGAGGCCAATAAACCAGGCCCTGCAGAAATACATGAGTGGATTCAGTACACCCTAAAACTCAACGTGGACCAATTAGAAGCCATTCAACTCGACAATCTGGAAACTGCTGTTTTCATCAAGTTCACCAGCAAACTACTGATGGAGAAGTTCCTCAACAGTACCAACGGAAAATCCCAGGTACGGAAATTTAATGGCTCTATATCTGAGGTAAATATAACTTGTGCGGATGTTGACAGCAAACTAATCCGAATTATGAACCTTCCCATTGAACTGCCGAATGACCGGATAATGTCGTACTTTAGTAAGTACGGGAAGGTTCGTGAAATTAGAAACGAACGATGGTCAGCTACCTACCTATTCAATATTTTGAGTGGTATTCGGGCTATGCGGATTGAACTAAAAACTGCAATTCCACCCATTATTTCTATCGATGGCTACAAAGCACAGGTGGTGTATGATGGACAACCTCGATCATGCTTTTATTGTAATGCCACTGATCACTTTAGACAGGAATGCCCAGTGAGGCGCGGTGAAACTGAAAACAAAACCGGCCCTAAGCTTCTCAGTGAAATTGTAGCCAACAAGGACAGTGACATTGTCTCGCCTGCCTTATCGGCACCTTGTTCATCTAACGTCAGTACTTCTCCCGAGCAACCTGTCCCACTTGATACGTCAGCTTCAGCACAAGACACGATGGACGTGTTGACTCCTCACTCCACCGCCTTATCGCCGCAACCAGCTGGGCCATTGCCCGCCACTAGTAAACAACAACATACTCCCACATTAAAACAGGAACTCCACGGGCAGCCAGCGTTGCCACGTTCGTCTGATACTAGCCAATACGCCAATGGCAGTCTAGGTAGGACGGCCACTTCTCTAGTTCCTAAAACTGACCAGAAACCTGACACTAGCACTGCCAGCCCTGAAGTGGTCACAGAAGGCGTGACCTCAGGAGACAATGCTACCAGTATGCCACCATCAAACCAGTCCATAGTTAGTTGTGAACCACCGACCTCTGGTATAAAATGGTCGGATGAAATAGAAGACGACCCCTCCAGCCACATGGATACAGAAGAGACGGGGTCACGGGACCAGGGGATCATGGACAACAAGGAACTAACTCCTAAAGAACAGGCACCTTTGAAAACCTCCTCCAAAGCTAAAACAATCCGGGCGTCAAAAGAGGGAACGCACAAGCCTTATGCGGGTGTCAGGGACCCACGACTACAAGGCGGGAAGTCGAGCGACAAGCGTTAAAGACCACCCTATCTCCATCTTGTTTATTTTGGTAAAAACATGTCTATCTATCTGACGATGTTGTTGACATAGACTCTAATGACACTCAATATAAATTGCATTCAAACTGCTAGTAAACAGTCGCTCTTACGCAACCTCATTCGAGACCAAGATGTGGATATTGTTCTGTTGCAAGAAGTGGCTACTGAAGACCTCCTTACCATCTCTGGCTACGATAAAATAGTTAATCTCAATGAGCACAAACGAGGTACAGCCATCTACAATAAGGACCATATACCATATGCGGATCCAGTCCAGTTAGTCAACTCACGCGGACTCAGTATCCGTATTCGAGATCTTTTGATTGTCAATGTATATGCTCCCTCTGGTTCGCAGGCCAGGATACAACGCCGGCTCTTTTATACCACAGATATTCTCCCACTTCTCCATAATCATACCGGCAATATAATCCTCGGTGGGGATTTTAACGCAGTGCTATCACCCAAAGACCAAAGTGGCCAATTTCAGGGCTGCCCTGCGCTATCTGCGTTAATACAAGGGTTACGCTTAAAAGACACATGGGAACTGAAGCCGTCGGGGTCAGCCGGTTACACGTACTACCACCATAATGGTGCTTCTCGACTGGATAGAATATATGTCAGCGGGGAATTGAAAGAACACGTGAGGGAAACAGATGTATGCCCGGTGGAGTTTTCAAACCATTGTGCGTATCTGTGCAAGATTCGCCAACTAGAATTGGGACCTCGCCGTGGGAGAGGATCATGGAGGTTAAATGATTCTATTCTGACACACTTGGGCATGAAAGATAGCTTTGCCACTGAATGGCATAACTGGAAACGCCACATTCACCGGTTTCAAGATACTCTTGAGTGGTGGTTGAAGTATGCGAAACCCAGAGCTGTTAGGTTATTGAAGGCCTACAGTGCCGAGAGAAGACGCCACATCCATCAGACGACAGATTTCTACTATAAATGTTTACGACAGTTATACAATGAAGACCCTACCAACCCTAATACATATCGCAGAATAAAGAAAATCCGAGCGCAGCTCCTCTCGCTGCAACGCAAAGCATTGGAAGGACTCAAACTTCAAGCCCAAGATCATCAACATCTGGCATCAGAGGCACCCTCCGTTTATCATTTTATACGGGCGTGCCGCAAAGGCCGTCAGAAGTACATCAACCGCATTGCGACACCTGAGGGACAAATGGTGACTAGTCATAACTTAATCACAGAAACGGTAGAGAACTTATTTCAGTCCTTGTACACAGACGACGCCTCAGTCCCACTTCACTGCCAGCATCCGTTCTTCGATGGTGTACGAGGAAGACTTTTGAACAGAGGACAAGAGTGCTTGACCCAGGACATTACCGCCGAAGAAATATATACCTCCATACTCCACAGTGCGCCGAACAAGAGTCCTGGTCCTGATGGCCTTGGGAGAGCTTTCTACATGATGTTTTGGACCACCATTCGCGATGAACTTACAGCCGTAGTGAATGATGCTTGTCGTCCTGGACGAAATATCGACAACCTGAAAGATGGCCTGGTGGTATTAGTCCCAAAAATTACACAACCAACACAGCTCAGGCCTTTATGGAGGAAGCCACATCTCACCACCAATCGGGTGGGGTACCAGGCAGGTGCATTGTCAACACTACATGTGCTATTCGCGATGTCATTAGTGAGTAGCTGGTCAGTAATAAGACGAAACTGTTATTATCACTGGATTTTGACCATGCCTTTGATAGGGTAAACCATAAATACATCCTTGCGACATCAAGCTATTGGCTTCGATATGCGGTTTATTGTCCTCGTGAGCAAAATTCTTCATGGTGGATCTTCAAAAGTGAATGTAAATGGGTATTTCACACGACCTCTCCTCATCCATCGTGGAGTCAGGCAAGGGTGTCCGATGTCCATGCTTCTTTTTGTTCTATCCCTGGAACCCCTTCTTTGTAATCTCCATACATCTTTCAATGGCACGGAGATCAGTATTTTTGCATATGCGGATGATGTCACTCTTGTGGTGGATCGAACCGTTGACATGCAGCAATTGTTCACGGACCTTGATGAGTACGGGAGATATTCTGGTGCGCGGCTGATCCGACGAAAAACAAAGGCGATGTGGATTGGGAAATTGGACCGCGTCCAAGGGGTTCTCCCGGCGTGGGTAACGATCGTCTCAGAACTCAAAATATTGGGCATATCTTTCTTGAATAGTGTACACCAAATGATTAAAAAGAACTGGGACGTTGCCCTACATTCTGTGCGTGGTGCCTTGCAACAAGTGCGGTACCGCTCCTTCCTCTTACACCAACGAACAATGTACGTGAATATGTTCAGCTTAGGCAAAATATGGTATCTCAGTCAAATTCTTCCTATGCCAAGAATGGTGGGTACACGTATTATTTCCGCCGTCGGATGGTTTATTTGGCAAGGAGCTCTATTACGTCTTTCCCGCAGCACATTAACATTGCATAAATCCCAGGGAGGTCTGGGACTCATCGACGTTGAAAAGAAAGCTAGAACCTTATTCCTCAAACGACACCTGCAACTGCTTACAGGCTTCGGGACCGATGAGTCACATAACTTCCTACGGAGATGGTGTAGTCCCCATGACTGCTCGAACCCACCAGCTTATTATGATATCAATCATCATGCACCTCATGTCCGGTATCTGAGAGTTGAACTAAGCTACGTGCCCCAAGACGTCATCAGATCTATCTCAACGAAAAAGCTGTATCGTTCTATCATGGCACAACAGTATGTTGCCCCCAGAATTATGCAATCCGCATTGATCGTCAACTGGAATCGAGTCTGGAGGAATGTCTCCAATCGCATTCTTCCCAGCGCAGCGAAGGAAAGTTGGTATAAAGTAATCCATGACCTTATACCAACAAACAGCAGACTCCATCGCATTCACATGGTGGAGAACGCCTTATGCACTTCATGTTCCCATCAGGTTACAATCCTGCACCGATTTACGCAGTGTGATCCGATTCGATCGACCTGGAACCGCTTCACCCGGGTCCTGAATAGCTTCATGAACTGTCCTACTACCTCCATCACTCCTGAATGGGTGATCCGCCCAACATTTAGTCTGCAACCACCTCAACTGAACAGTGCGGTAGTGTTACTTCTTGGTTGCTATGTGCACTGTGTGCTGAAAACTACGGGGCCATATACAGAACTCGAAATGCTGTCCGAGGTAAGTGAGTGTGTCCTCACGAGCCTTCGCTGTACTACAAGAACTCGCCGGCTGGGGGACTATGCCCAGCAGCTCACCCGCATCATGTGAGTGTTTTGTGCTTTGTGATAGTGATTGAACATTGAACATTAAGTAGACTAGTATAACTGTGATAAACTCATCAATATCCACGAGTGTTATTCATGTACCACCTCACAATCACCAGTGAACCTTAAATATATCAAGACAATAAACAAGTATCCTTAAAAAAAAAGAGTGATGAAAGTATTAAGTTCATTTGTGGTTTTATTTCTGCATTTTGGAATGATTTAGATTAGAGTGGATTTCAGACTCACGCGGTACCATTGAAATTTAAATTTAAAATGTACAATGCTAATTTTCATAATAAAATTTCATATTCTATCGTTTCATACGGTAGTCATGATACATTCGTACCCTTTCTGTCATATTTATTGCCTATTTCATATTTCCTACACTCCGGAAGTCAAAAAACCCCTAACTCCACCACTATTTAATTCAAATTGTAGCATTAAATAATATAAACACTTAGGTTATGAAGTATTTAATTGATAAAGAATATACTTTTACTTAATATGATCACATAGACCCATTAGATTTAAGATCAGTGGGGAAGATAATCAGTTTTTTCTCTCTTCTGTAAAATTTGGTTTACTGGAGTTAGTGGGTTTTTGATTTCCCCTGCCTCAATTATCGTATCGTTGCTGTAGCAAGGTGCGGAATATTTCGCATCTGTGGCAAGCAATGTAATGCATACATTCATTTCTACCAGTCGGGTTGGTAACACAGAAGTTAATCTCATTTTGGATGTGAATGATTTGAAGGAATTCTGTCGATAAATTAATCTGGAATGCCTGCAATATCTCCCGAGACCTTTATTAAAACAGTGTGTCCTGTCTATCATCGTTATCAAAACTCGGTACGGTACTCTAATTATCCTACATGTTCGCGTGACCATAAGACATGGGCATGATAGCTTAGTGGTCTTGCTGCTTGAATCTCTCCAAAATGGCTGTGGTTTGGATCCCAGCTAATGCATATAACATTTTCTGGATGGTATGTAACGTATCTGTCCTGTACCATAGCCAGTTTCCTCCAATTGGCCCTAGTTCCTTTCAAATAGCTTATTGTATGAAATATGGTCACTAGAATAATGGACGTAAATTGATAAGCCAGTCAGCTTTACTCGTAAGCTACAATGTGTTTCTGCATACAAAATAATGACAAAAATACTCTGACTAAAGCATGTGTTCGTCGATTAAAGTCGGCACCTTGTTAAACTAACAATTGTGAAATTTCCTGCTTGTCATTAAAAAAAAGTAGTTCCGTGAAAACCTACACAGAGATTAGTTTGGATGTATCGGAGACCCTCGCTAGCCCGCTCGCCCGCTACACGAGTCTGTCTCCCGCCACGCGCTTTGCCGTTATGCGACTCCCGCGCGGCACTGACAAGTGAGTCATTGAATATAGGAATTTGTACTTACCTAGTTCACATATGGTGCTGAAAATGTTCGCCATTCACTGCTACACATCGCTGGCACCTTTTTATGAAACTGGCACGTACTCTCTGAAGTTCCTCAGCACCGATTGACTGTATTTCAGCTGCAATATAGTCTTTAAGCTCATTTATAGTGGAGGGTTTCTCGCATACACTCTATTTTTAAGCGTCCCCCACAAATAAAAGTCACATGGTGATAAGTCTGGCTTCGCGGGGGCCACACGTTCCGACTTATAATCCTAGTACCGAAAATGCGACGCAATTCTGTCATGGATGCTTCGTCAGTGTGAGCAGTGGCAGAATCTTGTTGAAAATAACTTGACAATCGCTCTCCGTAAGTCAGTTCGTCAAAAAATTGGTCAAGGATTACATTGAAGTACAAATTTAAGTACAAATTCATATACCCAATGACTCAATGCCGCGAAAGCGCCGCATAACGGCAAAGTGCCTGGCGGGAGACAGGCTCGCGCTGCGGGCGAGCGGGCTAGCGAGGGTCTCCGATACATCCAAACTAATCTCTCTGTAAATAGCCTATTTTCATATATCCTACTGGTCTTTTCCATTAAAAACTCCCCCGACTGTTAAAAGGATCTTCCATGTGATGTATACTAAATAGCTTTCAATATACTCCACCAACAACATTGCATTGAGAAAGTATGGGCTAGAATATATAACTTTCAGTATCGGTGAATAAGACTCCTCCCGCGAGATGGCATCTTCCAGTAACGCAAAGGAGGAAATGTGTAATGCAAAACTAGAATCAGATATAGCCTATCTCCTGTTCATACAGTGAATTATAAATATGCACCAATCACCTTGTGCGCTAGAGCGAAGCTTCAGGCGATACAGATCACCTTCGCGAGACAACAGGAGAAGCTTCAAGTTTGAAAATTTAGAGCAATATTTTGTGGTATACTGTAATGGTAGCAGAAATAATGAATGAATGAATGAGTAACAAATAAAAAGTGTATTGCAAAGAATTATCACGTAATTTCTCTAATATCATTCCATCATATACAGGATGTCATTTATGTACTTGAGTATTTTTAAGGGGCGCGTAGGGGATGGGTATAGGATCAATTTTAGAGAGGTTCGTTTCTCCTGGACTGCCATGCCTTCATTTTTTTCTTTTTCTTTACTTCTTAGAGGGGAAGGAGGAGGCGTAGTCACAGTGCGTGTTTATTCTGTGCTGATTTTTTAAAACTATTGATTCTGTAAATTAATTGCCTTTTGATTATTAGTATCAACGAGTTACGTGTGTTTCTGTAGTAGTTAAAGACGACGGAACTATCAATTGGCAAGAGGAATGCAGCTCTCGGCTAACGCAGCATTGAGCGGTGGTCGCATCAAGACTGTTAACAGCGAAAGAGTGCCTGACCTCAGAGTAACAAATGGCGCGCTTCCCAACATTACAGGGGCGGAGGGCCTGAAACAAACCTGTTTTCGGGGGTCAGGAGGCCATTCCGACCCCAGGTTCCCTATCTCAAATTGATCCTATACCCATCCCCTACGCGCCTTAAGGGTACTCAAGTACATAAATGACACCCTGTATATATTATTTCAGTAGTAGCCTATAGATCCCTCCTGCGGGGCTCACAAGTGACCGATCGTGGCAAATGAGCATTCAAATGAAAGAGAAGAGACATTAGCAGTGACGAATTGCACTCTAATTCCATACATATCTATAATTCCTTTAAAAAATGTACGGAGTGTGCGATTTGCAGCTACCGTTGCTGTAGGAAAATACGCTCCATAATTGCCGTCCACTTCACAATTTGGCCGCTGTAACGCACGTTTCATGTCATTTTAACATTCTGAGGTCTTTCCTTTATCATTTCGCATGAATTTCAGAAACAGTAAATCAATGGAATGAGTACCTGTACTCAAATCGTATAATTTCATAAATATAGAATAACCGGTGAGTGTTGTAATGATCAAATTTTCAGTGATTGTCTTCTTAAGTTAGGGAACGTAGAACTAGAAATTCTAACAGAAATGTAAATAGTGTTCTATAATCATTTGGTTGAAATAGAAACATAACATTTCTCTTTAAGTCTCTCATTATAAACCTATTGGGGAAAGTGTGATTTAAGAACTTGCGAGATTTCTCGCACGGGTCCGATAGTAAAGCTAAATTTCAGCAAATGGCTAAAATATCACTTTTATCCTGTGTATTGGACAAATCTGGGATAAGACAAAATCCATTACTAGTCAATTCAGTGTGTCAATGTAGAAAGTTCCTGAGCTACACAGAAATAGAAGCAGCTATATCCTTGGTGATCTTGAAAGTGTGTTTCTCAAAGTCATATTTTCGGAAGGAGAGACTCAAGTGGGCTCTAGAATACATGACCCGTATGTACAGGAATCAATGGAAGTGTGGTAATTTCCGCACAGATCTAACTGCGGAACACAGACAGGAGTGACCCTAAACAGCGGCTGTGTAGGCATGGACAGCAGTCACCTTTACAGGCCTCATCTAACGTCCTCGAGCTTGGACACACGAATTTCGTCTGCAGATCATAGAGTTTTATGGGAATCTTTCCACCATGATCCTCAAGGGTTGGGCAATTGTTTTGGGAAGGAGGCAGTAGTGGCAAGTATTAAAGCTATAATCTCTTAATTTTTCAAGATAGGGTAAGAAACAACATGAAGCCACTTATAAGATATCTGACTAGAGTAGGCCTATTTGAGAACTTTTCTCATCTGAGTAGAGCTTCCGTGGCTTAGGCGGCCGCACGTCGGCCTCCCACCGCTCGGTCCGTGGTTCAAATCCCGGTACTCCATGTGAGATCTGTGCTGGACAAAACGGAGGCAGACAGGTTTTTCTCCTCCTACTCCGGTTTTCCCTGTCAAAAATGTAATTCCAGCAACACTCTCCTCTATATTTTCATTTCACCTGTCATTCATGTAATCATTGCCTCAGAGGAGTGCGAGAGGTTTCGGCAGCCGGCAAAGTTCATATCCTCGCCGCTAGATGGGGGATTCATTCATTCCATCCCTGACCCGGTCGGTGGATTTTCATTTTCTCTTCTGAGTAGCCCTCATGAGGCCGAACCAGGACATTTGAAAACCTCAAATCCTCCTTTCCGGAAGATGAACAGCGACGGTTATTGCTAAAAGCACTGTGAATAAAATACTATTGAACTTATAACCTCAATGCCTCTCCCTCTTAAGAGGGCGTGGTGGCGCAGCGGTCAAGCCGTTGGCCTCTCACCACGGCGGACCGGGTTCGATTCCCGGTCATTGCATGTGAGATTTTCAAAGTGAAATGCCATGTCCTGTGGTTAGGATTCCACGTTAAAAGGAGGTCCCGTGGCTTATGATCTCGAGATTAATGGTCACGTTAACCTACAATCTTCCTTTCTTCCCTCCCCCTCTTCAAACAAAAATCAACACAACAGCTAGCTTGTTTATTGAAAGTATCTCGTATACACGTTTAATGACAGCTAAAAGCTTCTATGAAAACGACTGTTAATACCCAGCTACTTGTTAACTTTTCATCCTCCGGGGACGAGCTTATTAACCAGACCCTTGAGTTACTCCGGCATCCATCTAAAAGCTTTTTAAGCCAGTAATCAATACATTATCACTCCACTGTGCTGTGCTCTCTACAAAAATCAGGTCATTGTAAATGGAATATCAAAGCCGACGAAAAATAGACATGGCGTGAGGTGATTACAGCGCACAGAGTGCACGCGAAGACAACCATGTTCTGACTGTTCATTTTGGGATTTCTCCGAAGTCACATCCTAATAGCTCAGGAATAGCCTGTATTTACCTTAAACAAAATACGGTCAAATTGAAATTTGGAATATTGGCACTAGGCTATTTGATGCCCCGAACTGCGTCTTAAAGTCCCCTATTCTCTCCAGTCCACGTACGAATTATTGTCTATTCAAAGCTTCTTCATTCACAAATATGAACAAGACCTGTACTGATTGAACCCGTGCACCCAATTATGTCCAACTTAGCTTGTATTAGAGGCAGTTACAAAGATTAAAAATCCTGTTTCAATGAAGATTTTGATTCTGTTTAGGGGTCGCTCAGGGCAAAATACCCCTTCCCCCTCCCAAAAGAATAAAGAAACGAAAATGGAACGTACTATAAATAAAGGTTAACATTTGTCAAAACCGATAACAGCAAAAGCTATGGTCTTGTGAACATTATTTCACTAATTCTCTGTATTCCAATGGCAGTTTGTTCATCTCTTAACAGCATTGGCCAAAACAACGGAGATAACCTCCAGGCACACCTAACGTGCAGATCACGCAGCTGTTGATGGTACAAATTCGAGGATATGCATCAATATTCATGCTTCGTATTCACTCGAATATTGACTGCGCTGACCATGCTCTCCTGGCCACATTGAGCGATGAGTGAAGTAGTCGTTGGTGAATAATCAGTCTCAGCTTAATAATTCCCACTGTTAATGTTTCACGCAACTATTGAACTAAATTGTTTCAGGATGGTCACTAAACTTATTTTTAGTGACCTATCAATGGACTATTAAAACATGCATGCACATCAGACATATAATTACCTATTAATGGGCCATATTACGTAAAATAACATGAGTTAGGACTTACCAAATTAGTCCCCACGATGTCATGAAAAGGAAACTTATGTGATTGTTACGTTTCGTAAATAGCCATTCCTCGTTTTTTTTTTTATTGACGTTTGTATTCACATCACAATGAGTCCCACATGGAATATGTACTAACCAAGGAATACTTCTTCACAGACACATACAAATTAAGAAAGCAGAAGTTCATTCACATCGTACAGAGTATTCACTAGTTGCATTATTGCAGTTGAAAACAATGCGGACTTACAAGTGTCTAGATTTTGAAAGTCGCCGGTAGGAGTTCATTAAGATTACATTTCTCATAAGGTGGAGAGGAATATGAAAGGTCATTCGGTGACACTTCTGTCTCGTCATCTTGGAATGTTGCTTGTTTCCCAGAAGGTATATCTGTAGAATGTCCAGCAATACAAAGAACGAGTATATTTTTGGCTTTGGCTCTGTCGCTCACTTCATTATGAGATTGGCTCAGTTCATTTTCAATACTTTCCGCAGTGCCCAGTGCATCACCAGATTTTGCGATAGAAAGTCACTTACAAATGTAACTGATGTTGAGCCACAACTGTGTACGTCATTGAATTATTTTCAGTGATTTCTCAGAAATATGTCTCAGTCAAGACCCCACCGTATGATGACATTCGAGGAGGGAGAAGTAGTAGAGGGGCTGATCCTTTGAACTTATGTACTCGAAGGGGATCTTTTATGAAGGCTACAGTATAATCTCTCTCCATTGAAAATTAGCCTGACTACACCAGGTAAATATTATTGAGCATCTTTAGCTACTCAGTGTAATGCGTTATCGAGATACGTAACGTAAATCAGATTCAAATATAGTTGGAGACTTTGGCAGCCTCATTCATGTGCCGAGCAGATACTGGAATTTTTTGTTTCGAATTGTCTAATAACATAGTCATGATGATTTTCTCCGTCTAAGAGGAAAAATATCTCTCTCCAAGTCGGTCTTTTTAGGATAACATTAACATTACATTCGCTATGTACCTCCCCTATTGTCGCTGGTTTTATGATTGAGAACACATAGCCTATCTAGCTATCACCAACAAACGATCGAAAAATTAATGTGTGTTCGAAACATGAACAAGAGTAATTGTTATCTGTCGTGGAGCAGGCTGACTGGTGTGTCTCGCCAAATGTCATCCTAAAAGTGGATTGCATATTTTTTCTAATAGCAAATTCACAATTACTGTCCTCAGGCGCAATCTTTTCGAAAATTCCGACCCCGTGTTCGATAATAATGAAGACGAATAATGCTTTCACATAATAAACACTTCCTGTTCTCTTTAGCAGAATGTTGCATAATCACTAAACATCCTTTTAGGTGTCACATTGTTGTTGTAAATTTCATCACTTCACTGTCGTAAGGGTTACTTCAAAACGTATAATACGTATAGGTCTATCAGTACTGAAACATCACACCAAAGAACTCTTCTCAAAATTAGGATGTTACCCACCCCTCGAGTTCTATTATGGAAGGAAACTGAAGCGCTGAACAAGTATTTCCGTGAAGAACTAAGTAACCTATTTTCATACATTCTACTTTTGTCAATTGCCTCTTTCAACACCCAACATTTCAGTTTGATTGCTGTAATAGATTCTTAGATATTGAACCGTATAAATATTTCAGATGGTCGCCATGTTGGATTTCTTTATATGTAGGCCGTAGAGATATGTACCATTAGATGAAGATTATTGCGTAAGTTCATTATTCAAACTTCGACTTCGATCGCATGGTTAGGACACAAGAAATAAACAATTAATTTTAAAATTTTGCGCAGCCGCCATCCTGAGATTATGTAAACAATTGAACTAAAATAGATGCCTGTGCATTACAATGCATATATAAATTTGCTGTACCAAGTTTCACTGCGCTATGATGGTCATATCGCGAGAAAAGTCTATTTAAATATTTCAACTTCGCTTGGCCGCCATGTTCGTGTTGTACTGAACAGGTTTTTGAAAGTCACGTAGGTGTGCTTCCAGTTGTGTCGTTTATCACCATACAAACTTTCAGGGTGATATCTGTAATAGCGTCGGAGATATAGAATGGCAGTGAAATATTTCGCACAGCCGCCATGTTAGATTGGGGTGACGTAATAAAATTTGATGGGCACGGTTGGGGTTGGACGAATCAGTACTATGTCCTAACCGAGTGTCATTGAAATCGCTTCGCACACATACAACACATGTGCATACAAACACGCGGACAGAAGGTGATCTCATGAGCCTATGTTCTTCATAAATGAAAATAGGCTAAAATAATCTGGGTGTATAATACACTTCTTCAAGAAGAATGCCTCAACACAAATATATTTTATTTCAAGTTACACCGCTCAGTAGATAGTGCACTGCCCATTCTGCACGTTGAAAAATTACCACATTTCGTATACAGGGTGCGCACAAATGATTGGAGCGGTTTTGCCAATCATTTCTAGCCATATTATTAGAGCTATGGTAATGGTGTTTGATGTTGTAAGGCAAGTATCCCTCAAAGTTTTGTTTTGTTTAGTTTGAATAGCCTCCATACATTGTGATTCTCTTAACGCCCGCGAGAGCGCAACAGTTGCAACATCCGGCAGACATGATGCGTCTTCTACTCGTGACTCTTCCAAGCTCAATGTTTTCTGTGCCATCTCGAAATTTAAAGTTTACGGTCCCTCCTTCTACGCTTAAAAATCCATTACAGGGTACATCTACCTGGAAATGCTGGAGAAATGGCTCATGCTACAGTTGGAGACCGATAGCATGAACTTCATCTACCAACAGGATGATGCTCCACCTCATTTCCATGGTAATGTTCGTGATTTTCTGAACAGCAAACTTCCAGAAAGATGGAACAGTCGTATCGAGAATGAAGATCACGCCCTCATGTCATGGCCTGCACGCTCTCCAGACTTCACCCCTTGCGACTTCTTCGTATGGGGTTGTGTGAAAGTCGCAGCTTTTATGCCGCCATTACCGGCTGATCTAACAGAACTGCGGGCCGGCATCATCAACGCCTTTGGTCAAATTGACAGCGACATGCTACGTTGGGTGTGGGACGAACTTGACTGTAGTGTTGATGTGTGTAGAGTCATTTATGGGGCACCTATCGAGCACTTGTAGGCGCATAACATACTCAGTGAGTTCTTCTGTCTGTCTATAATGTTACAACAAATAATAAACTAACAGGAATATTTTGAAACCACTTCAATCATTTGTGCGCAGCCTACATATAGCATTCTATTATTTATTTATTTCATGTCTTTAGTAGTGGCGAATGTTAGAGCTCATGGCGCTCTCTTATACCGTAATTGACCACGGAATATGGTACTGGTACAAATAAAACATTCTCACCATTGTATAAAATAAAACGTCATCGTTCTCAGTGTTGTCTTGTAAGACTCTTTGTAAAGACGTAGATGGGAGCCCAATTGTTTTAACCAATGTTTAAAGCCCGAAATGAATACACAAGTTATACAGTGCTACTTGAAAGAATAATGAATAAGTTAATTGCAAAGTGATACCATGTAAGTCGCCTTTATCATAACGATATCAGATCGTCCACAGGTGCCTTGAAACACAGGCTTCTCAAATGATGGCACCTGACTAACCCTAGTACCAGCCTTAAATAGAAAACAAGGAGCTCTATCAGTTGTGATTTTCTGAACATTGACAAGATAGTCTGTGTTGTCAAAGCAAATTCATTATCAAACCATGGTTAGGATGAGGAATTGCCTTCCAAATTCCTGAATGCGTTAGTATAAACTTTCACGAAAAGCAAGATCAAGGGCTTCTGGCGAAGTGACTATCATTCTTGGCTGTTATCGCAGGGGTCCGGGTTCTATTCTGGCTCTGTTAAGGAATTTAATTCTGGCCTGAGAGCTGCAAGCCCCGTGTGGCAGAACTGAGTGTGACGATTGGTAATACGAGGGTTGGGGAAAAAGTCAAGGCAACTATTTTTAGTCTTGTTGATATGTGAACGGATCACAAACGCATATGTGTCGTGTGGACGTTCTGCAGGCATAGTGTGTATGCAGAACAACAGATGGCTCTGTGATAGCTGGTAGTAGCGCAGCGAGGGCCGTGCAATCAGTCAGTTGGTGAGTGTCGTGCGAGATGGAAGGAACCCGTGTTGAGCAGCGCGCTTACATCCAAATAGCCGTTCTCCGAGGGAGAAATGCGTTGGAATGTCACAGTGAATTAGTGGAAGCCCTTGGAAATAATGCCCTACCATACCGAACAGTAGCACGGTGGGTAGGAAAGTTTCAGCAAGAACGTGTGTCAACCAGTGATGAGCAACGTTTGGGACGACCTGTCAGTGTACGAACCGACGTGGCACGTGCCGTCATCGAGCAGCTCCTGGATGAAGGCAGACGATGGACGCTACTGGAGTTAGAGAGGGCAAGTGGCATCGAGAAACGCACCGTCCACAGGTTATTGCGTAATGAGCTGCATCAACGCAAAATCGCATCGCGGCGGGTACCGCATGCACTAACGGAACTTCAAAGGTGGGTGCGCTATGCAATATGCTCCGACCACCTTGAACGCAGGCAACAGGATGGCGATCAATTCGTGTCACGAATAATCGCCATCGGTGAATTTTGGGCCAGGGCATACGAACCAGAACTGAAACGTCAGCCCGCGGAGTGGCGACATGCTGTATCACCAAGGAGGCGGAAGTTCCGTCAGAATCCTTCCCCAGTCAAATTGATGGTGATCGTCACGTATGACGTCAGGGGTGTCATTGTTTGCCACTTTGTTCCACATGGCAGAACAGTGACCGCACAGTACTACAGGGACTTCCTGGTGCGTCAGGTAAGACGCGGCGTTCGGGAGAAACGTCCGGATCTTGTGGACAGTGCAATAATCCTGCACGACAATGCAAGACCACATAAAGCAAGGTGTGTAGGGCAGCTACTGCGACGTTGGGGATGGGAAGAATTGGAGCACTCACCGTACTCTCCCGACATTTTGCCCTGTGACTTTGATCCCATTCGAAATATTAAGGAACCACTACGTGGTAGGCGGTTTGCAACACGAGAGGACATTGCTAATGCTGTGCGCCAACAGGTGACACGATTCACACATGGTGCGGCAAATGCTGAGTCAGATGGTATTTAGCGCCTCCTTCATCGTTTGCAGCGTGTGGTGACAGTAGCAGGGGACTATTTTGAGGGTCTTTAGGCCCAGGTTTGTCATGTCAACTGTAGGCCTATATGTACTGTGTTGTCATTCATTTGCACCGTGAAGGCCATATTGCCCTGTTTACTACCGTAATAAATTAAATTAGTGTGTTATGATATTTCAGTGCTATTCATTGTTCACATCTTGTCCGTTCGTCTGTATATGTCACAGTTTCCAACCGGACTGGTATCTTCATGAAAAAAAAAAAAAAATAGTTGCCGTGACTTTTGCCCCAACCCTCGTATCATGGACTTTCAAGAATGTTCTGATATGAAGTGCTATGCCGTTAAACGAATATGAATTAGTCACTGATAAGAACTGTATACATGGTTCACGAGTTAGGGTCGGACAATTATAATTTTAGGTCTGGACACTAATTTCGCATGTGTTACCACATGAAATGAAAATCCACAGCCTGCTTCCAGTCTCCGACCGGGTCAGGAATGGAATGAATGAAGCCCCCATCTAGCGGCGAGGATATGAAGTGTGCCGGCTGCCGAAGCCTGTCGCACTCCTCTGGGGCAATGATTAAAAGAATGACAGATGAAATGAAATGATAGTGGAGAGTGTTGCTGGAATGAAATTGAGACAGGGAAAACCGGAGTACCCGGAGAAAAACCTGACTGCCTCCGTTTTGTCCAGCACAGATCTCACATGGAGTGACCGGGATTTGAACCACGGACCCAGCGGTGAGAGTCCGGCGTGCTGCCGCCTAAGCCACGGAGGCTAGCCGCATGTGTTACCACATGAGAGAGAATACTTGATAAAGGAGGCAAGCGTTACTAGTGAAATGGGACGCAGTGTGAAGCGATTTGTCGTTGTAAAACAAGCCTAATATTAAAGGCAATGCTAGATTTTATGCCACAAAAGCATTCGTTGGAGCGCGTATTTTGTTTTCGAACTTGGAAAATATCCAGTGGAATTTGGAACTGTTATAAGCATAGGCCTACTGCACCTACGATGATATTGAATATGCTAAAAAATGTTCCTGGAACATCATGAAGAGGGGAAGAGGAGTAGGGAACCACAAGATAATCAGCATGGATATCTAGATGCCATGATGGGATTTTCGACAGTAGGAGCTGTTCGAAGACGCGACGTGGACGGATCATCAGTAATGCGAGGAGTCACAGTGGGCGTTAATTATATTATCATGGAGATAGCATGTGCGACGAATCCTTGTCAGACAAGAATGGCGAGGTGCATGGAACACAAATCCCCCTTCCGTCCAATCTTAACTTGACTGTGTATTCTGCTGAACGAAAATTTCACAAGCGAAATGAAGAAAAGCGGAGTTGCACTTCCAGGGAAAATCCAAACACATCCACTTTTCGCTGAAGTCTTAATTCGACATCTTTGTTCGACACCAAAGAATACGGGTACATATGCTCGACACGACTCGACAGTATGCTGCGAGTTTGCTGCTGGCTGTACAGTAACTGGGGTGATAGGCTCACTCGCTATTGTGCCCGTTGGACGAGGTTATCTGGTTACCACCAACCGTAACGTGGCCTCCCAGATGACCTCTACCTCGAGACACATTGCCGGAGAGGATCGGAATGCACTTCTTGGGACTAGCCGGCACAAGACTCTGCTTCCCTAAGGATCAGGTTCCTATCACAGTGATTGTCATAGACGCCCAAAGAAAATGTCCCCCCCCCCCCCCAAAAAAAAGGTCAAAACTACTAAATAATTAAAATCCAGACTTAAGACATACTCATGGTTGGTTTATTTGGAAGGTCAAACCCCTGTCCTACGGTCGGAGGGTTTGAAAAAACGGCTATTCCGTAGCTAATAAGCAAAGAAAAAATAAACAACTCCTAAAATTAACGTAGAATCCCCTCAACAGGTCCTAAATAAAGCAAAACAAAGCAAAACTGGGGAAATGGTACCGCAAGAAAAATCGTCACACAAAAACTGATGCTTTTAGGAAGAAGGCATCATGGCATCAAAACATGTCAAACAGGACAGCAAAGTTAAAGGACTGGTACCATCCCATATTTACATTTATACTATAATTATTTGAACTACTCCTGCTTTAATCTGATCAACGGCGTTAGACGTCCGTGATACACAAACTATACAAAAACTAATTATTGTCAGTCATCATTTTACAGTACACTGGTACAATTATATACAAACAACAAAGATGTTCTATATTACAAGAGACAGTAGGGTAATAGTGGGAAACACATCAGTAAATAAATAAGTTATACACACAAATAATCATCTTATTAATCCTGCCTGCAACAGATGAACAACTGTTAGTTGTCCACCGTCATCTATAAGGGTGTCTAAACTTGAGAATCAAACTGTGCAAGAACAGCATTCCCCTAATCGGGTCACGACCCACGAATTCTGAACTTTGGGTTCGTGCGATCTCTGTCAAAGTCTATCAGTGTTAGCTACTAAACTTACTAGTAAGAACGAACGAAGGCGCAATGCATTGGTCTGCTCGGCTACAGGTACAAGATCAAAATTTAACAACGATTAAGGTTTAACTGTATTATTAGCATCGCCGGTTTAGGAAATAAATTGATGATTCATGATTTAGTCCTAAGTTTAATGTCGTAGATTTATGAGTCCGTTGATTATTAAGATAGTTGACCATATGCAAGGCGTCGCAAGAGCGTGCTACCAACACGTGGTACACCTCATCAAAGAATATGTGGTTGGCACGTTAACAATAACCCAATCGGTACTTGAAAGAGACCATACCTTTTCCTCCTCGGTCAAAACTTGTTCTGTAACATTGATCTGGCCGGCTTTCTCTAATAAACGTGGTAACCAACCCTGCGTGAATTAAAAACACGGTAAATAATCATTCACTTACAAGTGAGAATACATAATAGCCTTAAGGGTCCAACTTATCAAATGGTTGCTCAAATTCATTATAAATCATGACAAAACATAATGGGGCTCGCTCACAAATACCAGCGAGTATATTAAAAATTTAGCATAACTTGTCAGTACACCTGTACCAGAACAACTTTACAAAAATCGATACTGAATCAAGGTCAATAGCATGAGCATAAACAAAGCATAGCCCATAAGAACATTCCTAGCAAGGTCTAGAAATAAAGAAAATAAGAATGAAGTCGATAGTCAATTGTCTCACACGAGAGATCGTAAGTCTCCTTGGGCAATGTCATTGGCGTGAACTGGACAAGCACCTGTCATTGTGCTCCCAGCGCTTGGCACTAAGCATCATAGCGCGTCAGTGAATCTCAAAGAAAATGTCTATCACTGATCTTTCAACACATTAAAGCACAGTAAATGTAGACTGAGTGTTCTTAGCAATCACTCTAAAGGATTATACACATGTAATGGAAGTTACTATAACGTTAAAGACGAATCAATTACAAGTAGAATGATATGTTTGGCTTCTGAAAACCAAATAGACGTAACAGAAAGATATTCCTCTCTCTTTGAAAGGCTTTGACATTGTGTAGCGCCACTGAAGCTCACAGCGAATGAGTGCTGCGTAAAAAACATGTTTAAATGATAATAAAATACTGGTTCACACCTTAACCTTAGGTGGAACTAATCGAAATGATACGAATCGTGTAACATAAACTTTATGAGTAAGTTCATAACATTACTTGACTCATGTACAGCGATGTGAATTATCTGAATTCTAGTGGCGAACTGCTCACTCTTTAAAAATGTACTTACAATAACAACAGGCTGGATCCCTTCCATACCTAAACGATACACTATAATGTTAAATAAAGACGTCAGTGGCGTACAAAAATAATAGAAATGGGGACTTCAAAAACTTTGACCAAGTATCAGCTGGAGCTGAATTAAAGACATACCCCTGTCACAAATGACTAAATTGATGTTCCGTCATGCGGAATTACCTTCTAAGAACAATATTGCACCGTGTGGACACACACAATCTGGTGGCTAACTCAGTGTCGAGTAACGAAATGCAAAGAGAAGCATTCAGAAGCGTGAAAAATCACCTTAAGGAGGTGGTCAAAAAAAAAATGAAAGAAGCCAACCTTGATGACTGACAATGAGTTACGGATGCTACAGACAAATCCACCCATGACCATCCACCGTACAGAAATAGATTAGGAAATCATGACTCACAGCTATTGCCGATAATTATCCAAACACGAGGATTGAGGATTTTGCCTTTCATCCAGACAAACCACAAATATCTTATCTGCTCGGCCACAAGCATGGTTATCCTCGGGTGGTCATCCATTGTTGTAGGTTTGCTTAGGTGTTCAGCGTTCCTCCCATTCGGATGTTTAAGCCATAGCCCTCTTCTTCTTAGATATAGGATTATTATGCCTCAGCACGTGGTGAAATGAAGGCATCTTGTAGAGTCGTTGAAATTCGTATAATAATGGACACAGCTTCAAGCGTGTTGAAATTCACAGATTTTACACCTTTTCCACCAGCAGACTATATTTAAAAATGGCCTTGTCTGCTAAAACACATAAACTGGCTTTGACACTAGACACGTGTCTTTCCACTGAAGCTAAACAACTTCACACGCTTTAGATATCATATCGACGAATATCAGCTTAATGTTATTTGTTTTACAGTCGGCCTTTGCACGGCTCGTAAATATTTCACTGTATCTGTTGAATATGACGACCAGATTCTCCTCTCGGGTCTTACTGGTACACAACTTATTTGTCACTGGTCAGCCATTGAAGCACGCTGTTACCATGTGGTCAACACTTCACTGAATAGAAATATAATAAGATTCACAATCTTGGACGAACTTTCCGCGTCACCAGCACACTTCGTGCTATAATTAATACTTTCAGTCGTATTCACTTTACACAATTTGAACGTCGATGATACTTTAGACTTGGTCACCTGGGACCTTCACAATTTCACATCCGCTCGCCATGCAAGCGCGGATTAAAGTCATTCCTTCACGGAAGTAGGTGTGCTCAGTTCGATCACTTCCGAGTCATTTAGCGTCTAAGTTCATTCCTTCCGCGTATCGGCGGTGTTATACCTTCGGTCGTAAACCATAAATAAAATATTATTAACCCATGAAAAATGTGGCTTGTTAAGCTGAATGACTGATTATTTTAAATTCAGGTTGCACATCAAGGAGAAGTTCTTTGATCATGTAGGGTAATTTTATACTGCTTCTTAATGAAGTCAAAAGAACATCTAATGTAGTGGCATGCTGCTGTGGGTGCTTTCACAATTCTTGAGCATTATAACTTCCATGGTTCGTGTACAAGCTATCACCAGCATGAGCTATTCGGGCTCACTATCTAGCTGGTAAACTGCCGCAGAAGATAGTCATGAATGGAGATAGCGTGAAAGATTACCATCCTTGTGTTTGACAAGTTTGTGTTCTATTCGTAATTCTATCGGTAATCTAACGTTTCTTTTTCCTTCCAAAAGTAAAGTTTTGTTTGGAAAAGTAGCAATATTTAATCAAGAATTTTGAACTTTATGGAGGCATTGAGGAAGAACTTAAGTTATATTGAAAGGTTCAATTGAGTACAGTGCAGTTACCGTTGAAGTCGAATTCATACTATTACTCATGAATAGAGCGAGTAAAAATATGAAGACATTTTTACCAAAATATGAAATATAATGTATGAAAATATGAAAAATATGAAATTTAATGTGCCGAATTGTGAAATTATATGAAGTTGATCGTGCAGGTTTTAATTTGGATACTTAAAAGTTAATTGGAAGGAATTCATGCGAATATTCTACATAATAAAATTATTAGATTGAATTTTTTACTTTAAAATTATTAAATAATACTTGCCATGGTGGGTGAGTGGTCAACGTGTCGGTCTGCTAAGCCCAAGCTTGCAGGTTCGTTCCTGGCCGTGGTAAGTGATTTTTTGAAAGGTGGAAAAAATTACGACACCATGTCATACGATGTTGGCATGTCAAAGAACCCATTTGAATTCAGTAGGCCGTGTTCATAATGGCAAAATTAATCTCGGGAGTTTCCGCCAACACAAAGTTCCTCATTTTTCTACTAGAAAGCGCTATAGTGTTCAAGGAGCTTAGATATCTAACCTCCTTGACTTTCATAGTGCTTCAAGAAACAACACCCTTTGGGTGTCAAATGACAAAGCTTGCACCCGGCACCGAGGCCAAACGATATTATTATTATTATTTTTATTATTAAATAATAAGCTTCTTTTAAGACTGTGTTTATTTCATCAGCTCCTACTAATTTACAAAAAGTATTGTAGTAAATTATGATTTATAATTATTTGCAATCAATATGTAATTTTGGAATTAGTCAAAGGCCGAAACCTTGAAGAGGACAGAGATTGCATACATAAAATAACAACATTCTATTTGTTGCAATAGACAACTACATCTTGAGGAAGCAAACTGTAACGTCTATCTGTCAATATCATTTTGAATGATGAGAAGCTTCGTTCCACATCACATGATGTAATGGGAGCATATTTGTGGCAAGCTACATCACTTATTGCAATGTTTGCTGGAATGATGCTTGTCGTACCTTCAATAACTTGACTTATTTAATTCAGTACCTGGTAAGACTTATTTTTATCCAGCACAGATTCAAATTTTTGTGACACAATTCTCCCTTTGGGTCCAGGAATATCTGGTACAGCTTTCCTCAGGTCTTCCACTTTCTGAATGTCAGACATTAGTGTCGAATTTTTGCATTCCAGCTTCTCTATGACGTGTGGTATCATGCCGAAATGAGTAAGGATGTAAGCCCTTACCGCCCTTCTGTGACAGAGCAAAACAGTGTGCTGAATTGGCTTCAAAACTGTCTAACTTCAAAGCTGATTTTACTTGCACACGAAATCATATTATTTTCAAGTTAATTCGAAATCAAGGAAAACACTGTTCGACATCAAATAAATTTTAATATGTTTGTATAAAGAAACAGGAGTAAAGCGGATTAAATTTTCGCTATGCCTTAATACGCTTTCAGGTGCTGGGATCTGTATTGAAACAGGGCACACTATTTCTAAGTACTCTACGTCATACGATTTTATACGCGAAACTGTAATCAAAATAGGTAACACGAATATTTAATTGTTACATATTTTTTACTGACATATGTACGAAATTATGTTATCCGTGTTAACAGATATAATAAGTATTCTTTCAATTCTTCATTTCGTAAATAATTTATGTCACTGGATTTAATACTAAGTTTATGCAAATTAACTTAGTTTTGTAATTTCTTTTGTTATTAATTTATTTATTTATTGCTTATAAAGACACGAATGAAAAGACACGCCTTTTCTGTTTCTAATTTATTTGAATAGCCACTTATTATGAGACCGACTGAAGTAGCTACGTTCGGTACTGCGCAGCGCTAGGCCATGGGGCCAAGTTACCTCTGGACTCGGTAGACGTGAGTTCGAGCCCCGCCGTCGGCCGTCCTTGAAATTGTTTTCCGTGGTTTTCCATTTTCAACTCCAGGCAAATGCTGGGACGGTACCTTCTGATAGGCCACGGCCGCATCCTTCCACATCCATGTCCAGTTTCATTCATCTTCATTTATTTCATCTCTCAGTAACTCCTCTCATGAGGTTGGCGTCAGGAAGGGCATCCGGCCGTAAAAACCATCCGCCACATAGAACTACATCGCATCTTATCCCCAATCCCGATTGGAACGGGAATAATAAGGGGTAGAGATACTTATTGTATGATTATACAGAATTGCATAAATGCCAGAATATGAATAAATATGAAAATGTTCGTGGAATATGAATATTTTATCATGATATTATGAAATATGCATTTTTTATTGGTGGGTTTTTATTCCTGACTGCATTATACGTAAAGGTGTATATGGTTCCCACTTAAGTATTCTTTATAGTTTAGAATATGACATTTCATATATTTACTCGCTCTACTCATAAATAAGCCAGGTTAAACAGTTGAAAAATAATTGATATTGAATTATTGAATTAGGCTCTGTAATGGGTGATGTTGGGGTAGCGCACTTGCCTCTCGCCCGGAGGCCCCGGGTTCGATTCCCGGCTCCGTCAGGGATTTTAGAAACTGACGTGAGGGCTGGAACGGGGTGCACTCAGCCTCGTGAGGACAATTGAGTAGCTGTCTGACAGCGAGGCAGCGCTCCGATGACAAAAACCAAGATTAACCGCCGAGGGGACCCGATGCAATGATCACGCGTCACCCCAATATCTGCAGGCCAAATGGCTGGGCAGTGGTCGCTTGGTAGGCCTCTAGGCCCTTCATGGGCTGTCGTGCCAGGGGTTATTATTAATGGGATCATACTGAGATTATTTTGGACATGAAAGATACGGCGTTGTTCGGGAGAGATGAGAAAATATTTTCCTTGTTGTGGTAGTGTAATAGTTTGAGATCTATGAAAATTTTGAGATACGATGGCGTGATTTAGGAACCGTCATAAGGGATGTTGTGAGGATATGGTACTGTATTTTGAGTACGTGAGCCTGAAGATATCCACCGAACATATCATAGTTGTTGTGCATGACGGGTTAAATTTTTGAATATGATGGTGCAGTTGTTTATTGTCACTCACAATCAATGTCAGGCACAATATTTGGCATTATTGTTGATCTGAATTTATACTTATGATGCCTTGTTAAATTTACATCAGCAATAATAGAAAATAAATTAATAACACTACAGGTTTAAAGTGTGGAGATTTTGGGTAACTTTCATTCCGGATATCAGTGTGATGTGGTGCACAAGACGGATTCAGCATGGATGATTAGTTTCTCTGGGAAGCGTATGGTAATCCCTCCCTATATATATATATAACTAACAGTAGTTCCCGGCTTCGCCCGGTGGATTTATTTGTTTTATGGATGATAATGAATACTACCAAAGAACTGGCACATGATACTTAAACTAACAGAAAACAATATTTTAAAAATATATCTTTTTGTGGTGGTGGTGGTGGTGGTGGTGGTGGTGGTGGTGGTGGTGGTGGTGGTGGTGGTGGTGGTGGTGGGGGTGGTGGTGGTGGTGGTGGTGGTGGTGGTGGTGGTGGGGGTGGTGGTGGTGGGGGGGGGGTGATAAGTAGTACAGTATAATGGACGTAACATTCAGGTCATTTTCCCGTAATGATAATTATGAATAGGGAAACAGCTATTTACCAACTACAGCAGTGACACATGTAATTTACAAACAAATTTACAAAAAAAAAAAAATAGAAAGAAGAGTAAGTGAAATAAAAGACACCGCATAGGGCCTGTATCTCATTGGCTGTTAGAAATGTAGAGACCAATGGTGTCGTCTTTTGTCGCATAGCGCCGTAGGAAAATAATCAGAATTCTTTGGAAAACTTCGGCTGTCCCAAGTTACTGAGGTAGCAATAGTATTATTTATCGCTGCAAAGCGCTTAACGATACGTTTCGGAATAAATGAAGGTAAATTTGAATGCACCAACGCTAATTGCTGCTGATAACCTCAATGTACTGCACCAACACCATTGCACTTATACAGAGGCATAATATTTTCATGATGATAACTGTATAAAGGGGCCTAAGTAATCTTTTTGCAATTTATAAACAGCGCAAGATGCAACTATTTTCGCAATTCTGCACCAGAACACTGGTAGGGGTGACGTAATGCAGCCCGAACTGCCCGTCAACAATAGACTTATTAAAATACTCTTACAGTTACACTACTACGGATATGAATGGTTCTAGGGCCTTAATACGTGGTTTTCAAGTTCATTTTGTCTGTTATTCTAAATGTAGGGAATGGAGAGCGTTGTCCAAAATATCAAGTGGACAATGTCACCCGCAAGGTTCCAAAGGGTAAGTAGGCTATACAAAATGTGGTTCAGATCGGTAAAACGGTGCAGATTTGTGCCAAAGGACCTAAATGCAGGGAATGGAGTGGTCTGTCCGAAATTTCAAGCAGAGAGTGTTACTCGTCGGGTTCCAAAGGGTAAGTATGTAAAATTTGGTTCAGATCTGTGAAACGGTGTATATTTGTGCCAAAGGGCCTAATTACAGAGAATGGAGGGGTCTGTCCAAAATGTCATGCAGACAGTGTTACTCGCAGGGTTCCAAAGAGTAAGTATACAAATTTTGGTTCAGATCGGTGAAACGGTGTACGTATCACTAACCATAACGCCAGCGCATGTGGATAGAGCTGTTCGGGAGCGCTTGTTCTACCGACTTACTGAACAAAAATCAATCTTTAAGGTTACCTGAGTAGGATATAAAGGGCGGTTCTGGCACAGGGGCTAATGGGCAAGATGGCCGCCAGTGCAACCAGCCCTATGTTATTCTTATGGAGGGGACAGTCAGAGCTGGCACAGGGGCTATTGGGCAAAATGGCCGCCACGCTCTGAGACCGTCAATGACGTCACAGAGAGAGGTCGGCCATGTAGTTGCCAAATGGAATATTTATTATTATTATTATTATTAGGTAATTATTAATTGATCATGTATAATCAAGACCAGCCTTATATTGTCCACCTCTTGGTGTAGTGGCTAGAATTCTTGGAGGTCATTCCTGAGGTTCGAATCCCGGCTCTGCCAAGAAATTTAATTTCTGGTCTCATGAGTGGAACGGGGTACACTCAGCCTTGTGAGGCAAAACTGACAGGATCTGGCTTTTGATTCATACCTCAACCATTCTGCCTAACCCAACTTCACCTAACCTAACCTAACCTAACCTAACCTAACCTAACCTAACTTCAAAGTCAGAGCAAATATGAGAGCAAATGTGAAAGCACACATAATAACCTAAGTTATAACCTAACCTAACTTCACCTAACCTAACCTCACCTAACCTATCCTAACCTAACCTAACGTAACCTACCTAATTTTAAATTGCAAGCGAAAAAAAAATTAGCAAAAAGTGAGAGCAAATGTGAGAGCACAAATAATAAACTTAGTTATAACCTAACCACACCTAACCTAACCTAACCTAACCTAAACTAACTTAACCTAACCTAACCTAACCCAACTTAACCTAACCTAACCTAACCTAACTTCAAAATGCAAGCAAAAAAAAGTGAGAGCAAAAATTGTAATGAAAAAATTAAGAGCAAATGTAAGAACACAAATAATAAACTTAGTTATAACCTACCCTAACCTAACCTAACCTAACCAAGCATTTCCTCACCTAATTTCACCTATCCTAACTTCAAAGTAAGTGCAAATACAAGAGCAAAAAGTGACAGCAAAAAGTGAGATCAAATAGTGTATGCAAGAAAGTAAGAGCAAATGAGAGAGCACAAATAATAAACTTAGTTATAACCTAACCTAACCTAACCTAACCCCAGAAACCTCATTTTAAGATTTTAGATTTTACATTTTAACATTTTACATTTTAAGATTATAGATTTTTGATTTTTTCATTTTACTTTTTTAGATTTTACATTTTTGATTTTTTGTATTTCAGTTTTAGTTTTTTTAGATTTTACATTTTAAATTTAATATTTTTTGATTTTAGATTTTACAATTTCCATTTTCCGAAAAGAGTCACTTACCTAACCTCACTAAACCTAACTTTACCAAACCTAACTTAAGCTAATCCAAAGGGCTAATGCACATACACAAAGTATATAAGGACACATGCAACTCTCCTTATGCTAGTCTTATTGGCTACTGTACAACATGATCACTACCCAACCGTTTTTTTTTTCATTTTGTTGTTTACTCATTTGTCAATTTTCCAATTTCCCATTTTCAGTTTTTTTAAATGTCAGTATTAAGTTTTTTTTAATTTTATAATATGGAAACATGGATTTTGCATTTTGTTGTTTACACATTTGTCAATTTTCCAATTTCCCATTTTAGTTCTTTTTAATGTCAATTTTAAGTTTTTAAATTTCATGATATGGAAACATGGATTTTGCATTTTGTTGTTTACTCATTTGTCAATTTACCAAATTCCCATTTACAGTTTTTAAAATTTTAGTTCAATGTTTTTTCTATTTTGTCAATATGGAAACATAGATTTTCCAATTTGTGTGTTTTACATGTTCATTTTGCATTAGGAGTGGAGAGAGGTGGGTAGTAATTAAAAATGTACAAGCAGTGTCCATACAATATTTTTTATTTTAAATACATGTACACTATTTACACTTAAATACATTTTTATATATAGTCTATTTTTTGTTATAAATTGTACAGTTGTTTTTATTTTTGTTTTCTATTTTATTTATTTTTGATTATGAATACTATTTTTTTATTTTTATAGTGCCATGGTTTTATTTACTAAATAGTTTTGTTTTATGTATTTGCTAGTTGCAGGCAGAAGATTTTGATATTCATAACTTAACTCTTTAAGCATGGTCAATGATTGAGTAATGACCATAGGCATGTGTACCTATACCATTAGCATCAATCACTCTTTTATCATCACCAGGACACAAAGCAATTTTGTTTAGCCTTATAGATGATATGTCATGTTGTTTAGAAGCGATAATGTTCATGGGTATTCTTTTTACATTGTTTTTCATGACACAATCCTTATAATCTTGAAAGCTTATACAATTTTTGACAACACCTCTGCTAATACCTTTAATCTTTTTGATTTCTTTACCATTTATGTCTAAAGCATACATTTTAGCTCTAAGTCCAACAAATGCTTTTATAATTTGTCCACAAGCCTCGTCTTTAAATTTCCCCAACGTTTTCTTGTTTGATGTAGAGTAACATATGTGATTAGTAGGATAATCTGATGTGTCCAGGTGTTGTAGGAAATCCAACTTGTCTTGATATACATCTGGGGTGTTAACCAAATATATGAACGAGTCAGTATCCATATACATGAGTTTAAGATTGTCCATGCCATAATAAGGTAGCAGGACATCATAGTGGTGGGAATACATGAGAGTTTTTGAAATATCCAGTATACACATTCCAATATATATAGGCTTATTGAATACAATGTTACGTTTAGCCATGTGGAAAGCAGCTAGGTTAGGGCCATAAATTGTTCTGTCGATAAATGTCGGCTTTGCTATTAGCTTTTCAGCCTTTTTGCTGTCAGTCACAAGACGTATGTCTATTCTTTTACGGATATTTTCCATTGTTTTCCCAAAAATGGCATTGTTGAATAATTTGTACAGATTTTTCTCAAAATCATTTTTGGCTTGTTTTCGAAGGTTGTTATTAAAATCAACGTATGCCTTTAACCAAGGTCTTTGTTTAAACTTTAACACACGATGAAGTTTTATCAATTTTATTCCATGATCTAAAGCCTGTTTTAATGCCATGTAGTGAACAACATATCGCCTTCGATTTCCAAGATGAGGAATTAGTTTTTTCAGAGACGAATCCTTAGGTTGTGTACACTCTGGTAGGAAAGGTAAATCGTTGTGTAGATCATGCAGGTCAGATGGGTAATCAACATCAACGTCTAGAATGTATCCCACAGGATCGTCTTTCTTTAGTTTTTCTAGATCAACAGTATCTGGAGAAACCCACTGAAATCCACCATAAGGAAGGGAGTGGCACATAGCCCACCCGTATTGGTTGTTGGCATCATCATAGGTAATAAACTGCGATGGTTTCTCAGAATCATAGGTTTCCATGTATTTATTGTTAGCTTCAGCATACCGATGAGACACCTGGCATATGCCTCCACGTATTCCAGACTCGATTAAAAGAATCTGATCGTAATCCTGTAGCAATTCCAGTTCAATGCCTGTGTAAAGGAGCATTGCCTCGAAACTTAAACCAGGCGAAGTAAAAAAGTGTGCAGCATCCACTCGGTGTGTTTCTAGTGTTTTGTTTCTAAACGTTTCAAAGCTGTCTGCAAGAAGGAGTACATCTGATGTTAGGTAGAGGTCACTATATTCCCCTAGAGTTTTAATGTTGAACTGATTCCAGACATTTTTGGCATGTTCATAGTCTTCTTGACTAACATCTTCTTGACTTAATTTGTTAAAGAATGCCTCTTTTGGAGGTAAACACGTTTCACTTAACTTTTCCCATGAGTCAATGTAGTCATAACAAAATACCCCTTTACGAGTCATGAGCATTGCATTTTCTTTTCCAAAGTACTTGTCTGTTTCAGGGTATAATGTTAAGTTGGAAACTAAGTTTTCCAAACTACTCGGCATTAACCGAAACGTATCCACAAATCTAAGCTTAACATTTCCTACATATTTGGTAAAGGAAATGTACTTTTCTTTGGAGTTAGCGATAACATCCACTCTCTCAGTAGTACACCCCAATTGCTTTACAATGAAATTTGCGTCGTAGCCACTCATATTATGTAGAAACACAGGAACGGGGTTTCGTGTTTTACACCTCAAATTACAGTTATTGTGAGCACTTCCACGGTATTCCCCTGTAATATGGCAGTGGTCTCGAACTTTCCAGTCCTGTTGGGTAAATGGTTTTTGACACAAATAACAGGTTTCAGAACATTGGAACTCTGCTTCTTGAGCCTGAGTTAAGGCCTTTGGAACATTTAAGCTGTAAAGGCGATCAATTTCATTAGCTATTGAGATCAAACAGTCCATAAACTTTTCTGCAGCGTCAGGCCCACGATAAATAACAGGTTGGCTTGAAAGATTTGTCTTTATGTGTTCCACAGCAGGTGAGGGTTTAACGTATATACCAAAGCTCATAGGAACATGACTCTGGTATGGCACTGTATAACTTGCCTCAGGATTAGGTAGACATGTTTGATAGGGTAAGAGTATACTTTCAAAATCTGCATAGATAACGTAAGGTATTCTCAGCATTTTTTCAACATTTAAGAATTTGACAATGGGGTTTTTAATAGGCATTTCAACCCTAGCAATGTCATGCTGGACACACAAAGCTCTATGTTCTTTCATTTTTTCCATTCCTTGTTGTCCATATCGATTATCAAAGTGTGTAAAACACCGTTTACACGTATATATTTTATGTTCATGGCGAGTAATCTGATGTCTTACTAGTTTATCAAAATCTTTGATAAAGACGTAGTGGTTCTGGCCGGATGATGAACTTAGCAAAAGGAGGTCGCGATGATCTTGCAGCTCTTGATCCACAACCTTCAGAGGGAACAATTTCTTGTCTTGTTCCAATCCAAATACATTAATGGATATATCGTTGGCTTTTTCAAATTTGGGAATGTCAGCTAGCGATGTAGGAAACGATATTACAGAAAAATCATACTTGTTTTCCAGGTCCTTGTATTTACTAATGCGATGAGCATTCTTTTTAACCAGTTTTGCTAAAATGGCATACATAAAACACTTTTCATTTTTCAAGTTTTCAGGATTAATGCAGGCTTTTCTTGCTTGTATAGCTGCTGGTAATGGAATATATGTGCTTCCACGCAAGGGATTGTACTTATTTATTTTCAATCGTACTCCTTCCACTGCTAACAAAGCCCAATTACTGCCTTTTAGCTCAGATTCCTCCATTTCCGTAGTTAACTTTGTAAATTGTGTTTCCAAGAAACTACTTAAGTCCGTTTCCAAAAATAGGGCCTGATTTCGTGTTTTAAAAGCACGATCTGTAATGTCATTGGTAGATGTATGAATGAATCTACATTCAGCCACAAGATTAACTTTTATCGACTTGTGCATTGCTAGTTCTTTCTGCATAGCTTGTATTATTTGCTGTTTGGACTCTTTAAGGTATGAATTTAAATCCTTGCACGTATCGCAACGAATGAAATAGGATTTAAGTCGACCTTCAAAAGATGTCTCATATTCAATAAGTCCATTTTTGTCAGGGACCAATGACAGTAGGTAATGTTTTGTAGGCTCTGCCTTTTGTCTTTTAGCTACCGACACAACATTACAACATTCTTCATGACGACGTCCATTGTAGGCATTGTTGAATGTACTACCACAGGTCTTGCACTCATGAAATTCACCACACGATACTTCATGTCGCTTCCTATGATAGTCTCGAAGAAAAGTCTTTCCACACTCTTTACACATATAGCTAGGAATGGCTTCTTCCATTATGATTGTTGATTTCTGCAAACAGCTGCTTACTGCGTATCACAGGGCTAGAGGTTGGTCAGTGAGACGGTCTTTCACGATGTGAACACCGTGAGAGGTAGTAGTCAACTGGTGCTATTCTTGTGAAGGGTCCACTAATATACCCCTAGTCTAGACCAACAGCTCTTTACAGCGTATGACAAGGCTGTATACTGGACAGTGAGACGGTCTTTCACAATGTGAACACTGTAACAAGTAGTAGTCAACTGATTATATACTTGCTAAGGGTTCTCTAATATACAATAGTCGAGACCAACAGCTACTTACTGAGTAATACAAGGCTGTACAATAGTTGTTTTGACAGTCTTTCACGATGTGGTCACTGTGAATGGTAGTAGTCAACTGATGATATTCTTGATAAGGGTCCTCTAATGTACACCTGGTTAAGGGTAACAGCTGTTCACTGCTTATGACAAGGCTAAAGACTGGTTACTTCAACGGTCTTTCACAATGTTAACACTGTGACAGGTAGTAGTCAACTGAAAATATTCTTATGGCCTACTCAAGGTTATCAGGTACTTACTGCATATCAAAAGGCTGTACACTCATGTGTGTTAGGCACTCTTTCTTGCTAAGGACCCCAATATTCCCTACACAAGGCTATACATGTTAGTTCTAAACACTTAGTGGTTAATTGTATATTCAATTTTTGTACAAAGCATATACGAGCACGTTTTTATGAGGTAAAACTTTACCAAATAGTCAAATGCGACACGCAAAGTATGTTGCCGCTATCTAGCAGTGACTATGAGAACTACTTGACCGACCAGCATGCTACCTAGCGCTCCATTTCAATACTCGCTCACTGAACGAACAGCATACTATCTAGCGGTCGATATCAATACTCACTCAACTACCAGCCTGCTACCTATCGGTCAATATAACAACTCACTCAACTACCAACATGCTACATGGCTTTTTTGGTCAGTTTTTTGTTGGCTTATGTTGGCTTTTATTGGCTTTTGTTGGCTTTTGTTGGCTTTTGTTGGCTTTTTGTTGGCTTTTGTTGGCTTTTGTATTAGCTCTTTTATATTTGCTCTTGTTTGTTGGGAAAGTATGTTGGTCTTGGAAAGTATGTCAGTCCTTTTTTTATGGCTGTAAAATGCTTACAGCCATGTTTGTAAGCAGCAACAACAACAACAACACACAAAATTCCAAAAAATATCGAAAGTACTCTAAGTTTTATCAATGACTCTCAACTCTTACACTTACCTCTATCCCATGCATAGTCAAAAATTAGTATATTTTTCAAATTTTTCAAAAAATATTTGGAAAGTAGACTGTATCATTAAACTAAAAATCCTGAAAAGACATATGTTAACTCCAACACCTACTTCTATACCCCTCTCAGTCCAAAAATAGTGTATTTTTCAAATTTTCCAAAACATATTTCCAAAATGGGTTATATTTCCGAAATTTAAAAGTTTACAAAAACGTTTGTTTGACATAAACGAATGGCCTTTGCCCCCTCTACCGTCGTACCAAGTCCCAGGTCTCTAGGACAACAAACATAAAAATTTGAAAATGGGCTTATATTTCCAAAATTAGGAATTTTACAAAAACGTTTGTCTGACGTAAATCAGTGGTCATTACCCCCTCTATCCCCACACTAAGTCTCATGTCTCTAGAACAACAAAAATAAATTTTTGAAAAATGGGCTTATATTTCCAAAATTAGGAATTTTACAAAAACGTTTGTCTGACGTAAATCAGTGGTCATTACCCCCTCTATCCCCATACCAAGTCTCAGATCTCTAGGTCAACAAAAATAAAATTTTGAAAATGGACTATATTTCCAAAATTAGGAATTCTACAAAAAAGTTTGTCTAACGTAAATCAATGGTCTTTACCCCCTCTATTCACATACCAAGTCTCAGGTCTCTAGGTCAACAAAAATAAAATTTTGAAAAAATGGTCACTATTTTGGAAACTAGGAATTCTACGAAAAAGTTTGTTTAACATAAATGAAAGGTCTCTATCCCCTCTACCTGTAAACCAAGTCCCAGGTCTGTAGGACAAAAATGAAAAAAGTTCAACTGGGAAAGTAGGCGATTTTTCATAAAACCAAACATTCTAAAAAGTGTTCTATGGGTATAAAAGAATGGTCTCTATGTCCTTTATTTTTATAATAAAACTTTTTTATTTTTTGAGTTTTTTTGAAAAAGTTCAATTTTGAAATTTTTATATTTTGGAAACTAACAAGTTTACAAAAATGTTTGTTTGACATAAATAAATGGCCCTGACCCCCTCTACCAACAAAATAAATTTCAAGTCTCTAGGACTAAAACTGTACAGTAGTGGAGTAGTGGCGCTTCTAACGCACTCCAAAACCCTCCTTGCCCCACTACTAAGCCTCAGGCATGTAAAATGGGTGGGTTAGAAGCACCACTACTCCACTACTGTACAGTTTTAGTCCTAGAGACTTGAAATTTATTTTGTTGGTAGAGGGGGTCAGGGCCATTTATTTATGTCAAACAAACATTTTTGTAAACTTGTTAGTTTCCAAAATATAAAAATTTCAAAATTGAACTTTTTCAAAAAAACTCAAAAAATAAAAAAGTTTTATTATAAAAATAAAGGACATAGAGACCATTCTTTTATACCCATAGAACACTTTTTAGAATGTTTGGTTTTATGAAAAATCGCCTACTTTCCCAGTTGAACTTTTTTCATTTTTGTCCTACAGACCTGGGACTTGGTTTACAGGTAGAGGGGATAGAGACCTTTCATTTATGTTAAACAAACTTTTTCGTAGAATTCCTAGTTTCCAAAATAGTGACCATTTTTTCAAAATTTTATTTTTGTTGACCTAGAGACCTGAGACTTGGTATGTGAATAGAGGGGGTAAAGACCATTGATTTACGTTAGACAAACTTTTTTGTAGAATTCCTAATTTTGGAAATATAGTCCATTTTCAAAATTTTATTTTTGTTGACCTAGAGATCTGAGACTTGGTATGGGGATAGAGGGGGTAATGACCACTGATTTACGTCAGACAAACGTTTTTGTAAAATTCCTAATTTTGGAAATATAAGCCCATTTTTCAAAAATTTATTTTTGTTGTTCTAGAGACATGAGACTTAGTGTGGGGATAGAGGGGGTAATGACCACTGATTTACGTCAGACAAACGTTTTTGTAAAATTCCTAATTTTGGAAATATAAGCCCATTTTCAAATTTTTATGTTTGTTGTCCTAGAGACCTGGGACTTGGTACGACGGTAGAGGGGGCAAAGGCCATTCGTTTATGTCAAACAAACGTTTTTGTAAACTTTTAAATTTCGGAAATATAACCCATTTTGGAAATATGTTTTGGAAAATTTGAAAAATACACTATTTTTGGACTGAGAGGGGTATAGAAGTAGGTGTTGGAGTTAACATATGTCTTTTCAGGATTTTTAGTTTAATGATACAGTCTACTTTCCAAATATTTTTTGAAAAATTTGAAAAATATACTAATTTTTGACTATGCATGGGATAGAGGTAAGTGTAAGAGTTGAGAGTCATTGATAAAACTTAGAGTACTTTCGATATTTTTTGGAATTTTGTGTGTTGTTGTTGTTGTTGCTGCTTACAAACATGGCTGTAAGCATTTTACAGCCATAAAAAAAGGACTGACATACTTTCCAAGACCAACATACTTTCCCAACAAACAAGAGCAAATATAAAAGAGCTAATACAAAAGCCAACAAAAGCCAACAAAAAGCCAACAAAAGCCAACAAAAGCCAACAAAAGCCAATAAAAGCCAACATAAGCCAACAAAAAACTGACCAAAAAAGCCATGTAGCATGTTGGTAGTTGAGTGAGTTGTTATATTGACCGATAGGTAGCAGGCTGGTAGTTGAGTGAGTATTGATATCGACCGCTAGATAGTATGCTGTTCGTTCAGTGAGCGAGTATTGAAATGGAGCGCTAGGTAGCATGCTGGTCGGTCAAGTAGTTCTCATAGTCACTGCTAGATAGCGGCAACATACTTTGCGTGTCGCATTTGACTATTTGGTAAAGTTTTACCTCATAAAAACGTGCTCGTATATGCTTTGTACAAAAATTGAATATACAATTAACCACTAAGTGTTTAGAACTAACATGTATAGCCTTGTGTAGGGAATATTGGGGTCCTTAGCAAGAAAGAGTGCCTAACACACATGAGTGTACAGCCTTTTGATATGCAGTAAGTACCTGATAACCTTGAGTAGGCCATAAGAATATTTTCAGTTGACTACTACCTGTCACAGTGTTAACATTGTGAAAGACCGTTGAAGTAACCAGTCTTTAGCCTTGTCATAAGCAGTGAACAGCTGTTACCCTTAACCAGGTGTACATTAGAGGACCCTTATCAAGAATATCATCAGTTGACTACTACCATTCACAGTGACCACATCGTGAAAGACTGTCAAAACAACTATTGTACAGCCTTGTATTACTCAGTAAGTAGCTGTTGGTCTCGACTATTGTATATTAGAGAACCCTTAGCAAGTATATAATCAGTTGACTACTACTTGTTACAGTGTTCACATTGTGAAAGACCGTCTCACTGTCCAGTATACAGCCTTGTCATACGCTGTAAAGAGCTGTTGGTCTAGACTAGGGGTATATTAGTGGACCCTTCACAAGAATAGCACCAGTTGACTACTACCTCTCACGGTGTTCACATCGTGAAAGACCGTCTCACTGACCAACCTCTAGCCCTGTGATACGCAGTAAGCAGCTGTTTGCAGAAATCAACAATCATAATGGAAGAAGCCATTCCTAGCTATATGTGTAAAGAGTGTGGAAAGACTTTTCTTCGAGACTATCATAGGAAGCGACATGAAGTATCGTGTGGTGAATTTCATGAGTGCAAGACCTGTGGTAGTACATTCAACAATGCCTACAATGGACGTCGTCATGAAGAATGTTGTAATGTTGTGTCGGTAGCTAAAAGACAAAAGGCAGAGCCTACAAAACATTACCTACTGTCATTGGTCCCTGACAAAAATGGACTTATTGAATATGAGACATCTTTTGAAGGTCGACTTAAATCCTATTTCATTCGTTGCGATACGTGCAAGGATTTAAATTCATACCTTAAAGAGTCCAAACAGCAAATAATACAAGCTATGCAGAAAGAACTAGCAATGCACAAGTCGATAAAAGTTAATCTTGTGGCTGAATGTAGATTCATTCATACATCTACCAATGACATTACAGATCGTGCTTTTAAAACACGAAATCAGGCCCTATTTTTGGAAACGGACTTAAGTAGTTTCTTGGAAACACAATTTACAAAGTTAACTACGGAAATGGAGGAATCTGAGCTAAAAGGCAGTAATTGGGCTTTGTTAGCAGTGGAAGGAGTACGATTGAAAATAAATAAGTACAATCCCTTGCGTGGAAGCACATATATTCCATTACCAGCAGCTATACAAGCAAGAAAAGCCTGCATTAATCCTGAAAACTTGAAAAATGAAAAGTGTTTTATGTATGCCATTTTAGCAAAACTGGTTAAAAAGAATGCTCATCGCATTAGTAAATACAAGGACCTGGAAAACAAGTATGATTTTTCTGTAATATCGTTTCCTACATCGCTAGCTGACATTCCCAAATTTGAAAAAGCCAACGATATATCCATTAATGTATTTGGATTGGAACAAGACAAGAAATTGTTCCCTCTGAAGGTTGTGGATCAAGAGCTGCAAGATCATCGCGACCTCCTTTTGCTAAGTTCATCATCCGGCCAGAACCACTACGTCTTTATCAAAGATTTTGATAAACTAGTAAGACATCAGATTACTCGCCATGAACATAAAATATATACGTGTAAACGGTGTTTTACACACTTTGATAATCGATATGGACAACAAGGAATGGAAAAAATGAAAGAACATAGAGCTTTGTGTGTCCAGCATGACATTGCTAGGGTTGAAATGCCTATTAAAAACCCCATTGTCAAATTCTTAAATGTTGAAAAAATGCTGAGAATACCTTACGTTATCTATGCAGATTTTGAAAGTATACTCTTACCCTATCAAACATGTCTACCTAATCCTGAGGCAAGTTATACAGTGCCATACCAGAGTCATGTTCCTATGAGCTTTGGTATATACGTTAAACCCTCACCTGCTGTGGAACACATAAAGACAAATCTTTCAAGCCAACCTGTTATTTATCGTGGGCCTGACGCTGCAGAAAAGTTTATGGACTGTTTGATCTCAATAGCTAATGAAATTGATCGCCTTTACAGCTTAAATGTTCCAAAGGCCTTAACTCAGGCTCAAGAAGCAGAGTTCCAATGTTCTGAAACCTGTTATTTGTGTCAAAAACCATTTACCCAACAGGACTGGAAAGTTCGAGACCACTGCCATATTACAGGGGAATACCGTGGAAGTGCTCACAATAACTGTAATTTGAGGTGTAAAACACGAAACCCCGTTCCTGTGTTTCTACATAATATGAGTGGCTACGACGCAAATTTCATTGTAAAGCAATTGGGGTGTACTACTGAGAGAGTGGATGTTATCGCTAACTCCAAAGAAAAGTACATTTCCTTTACCAAATATGTAGGAAATGTTAAGCTTAGATTTGTGGATACGTTTCGGTTAATGCCGAGTAGTTTGGAAAACTTAGTTTCCAACTTAACATTATACCCTGAAACAGACAAGTACTTTGGAAAAGAAAATGCAATGCTCATGACTCGTAAAGGGGTATTTTGTTATGACTACATTGACTCATGGGAAAAGTTAAGTGAAACGTGTTTACCTCCAAAAGAGGCATTCTTTAACAAATTAAGTCAAGAAGATGTTAGTCAAGAAGACTATGAACATGCCAAAAATGTCTGGAATCAGTTCAACATTAAAACTCTAGGGGAATATAGTGACCTCTACCTAACATCAGATGTACTCCTTCTTGCAGACAGCTTTGAAACGTTTAGAAACAAAACACTAGAAACACACCGAGTGGATGCTGCACACTTTTTTACTTCGCCTGGTTTAAGTTTCGAGGCAATGCTCCTTTACACAGGCATTGAACTGGAATTGCTACAGGATTACGATCAGATTCTTTTAATCGAGTCTGGAATACGTGGAGGCATATGCCAGGTGTCTCATCGGTATGCTGAAGCTAACAATAAATACATGGAAACCTATGATTCTGAGAAACCATCGCAGTTTATTACCTATGATGATGCCAACAACCAATACGGGTGGGCTATGTGCCACTCCCTTCCTTATGGTGGATTTCAGTGGGTTTCTCCAGATACTGTTGATCTAGAAAAACTAAAGAAAGACGATCCTGTGGGATACATTCTAGACGTTGATGTTGATTACCCATCTGACCTGCATGATCTACACAACGATTTACCTTTCCTACCAGAGTGTACACAACCTAAGGATTCGTCTCTGAAAAAACTAATTCCTCATCTTGGAAATCGAAGGCGATATGTTGTTCACTACATGGCATTAAAACAGGCTTTAGATCATGGAATAAAATTGATAAAACTTCATCGTGTGTTAAAGTTTAAACAAAGACCTTGGTTAAAGGCATACGTTGATTTTAATAACAACCTTCGAAAACAAGCCAAAAATGATTTTGAGAAAAATCTGTACAAATTATTCAACAATGCCATTTTTGGGAAAACAATGGAAAATATCCGTAAAAGAATAGACATACGTCTTGTGACTGACAGCAAAAAGGCTGAAAAGCTAATAGCAAAGCCGACATTTATCGACAGAACAATTTATGGCCCTAACCTAGCTGCTTTCCACATGGCTAAACGTAACATTGTATTCAATAAGCCTATATATATTGGAATGTGTATACTGGATATTTCAAAAACTCTCATGTATTCCCACCACTATGATGTCCTGCTACCTTATTATGGCATGGACAATCTTAAACTCATGTATATGGATACTGACTCGTTCATATATTTGGTTAACACCCCAGATGTATATCAAGACAAGTTGGATTTCCTACAACACCTGGACACATCAGATTATCCTACTAATCACATATGTTACTCTACATCAAACAAGAAAACGTTGGGGAAATTTAAAGACGAGGCTTGTGGACAAATTATAAAAGCATTTGTTGGACTTAGAGCTAAAATGTATGCTTTAGACATAAATGGTAAAGAAATCAAAAAGATTAAAGGTATTAGCAGAGGTGTTGTCAAAAATTGTATAAGCTTTCAAGATTATAAGGATTGTGTCATGAAAAACAATGTAAAAAGAATACCCATGAACATTATCGCTTCTAAACAACATGACATATCATCTATAAGGCTAAACAAAATTGCTTTGTGTCCTGGTGATGATAAAAGAGTGATTGATGCTAATGGTATAGGTACACATGCCTATGGTCATTACTCAATCATTGACCATGCTTAAAGAGTTAAGTTATGAATATCAAAATCTTCTGCCTGCAACTAGCAAATACATAAAACAAAACTATTTAGTAAATAAAACCATGGCACTATAAAAATAAAAAAATAGTATTCATAATCAAAAATAAATAAAATAGAAAACAAAAATAAAAACAACTGTACAATTTATAACAAAAAATAGACTATATATAAAAATGTATTTAAGTGTAAATAGTGTACATGTATTTAAAATAAAAAATATTGTATGGACACTGCTTGTACATTTTTAATTACTACCCACCTCTCTCCACTCCTAATGCAAAATGAACATGTAAAACACACAAATTGGAAAATCTATGTTTCCATATTGACAAAATAGAAAAAACATTGAACTAAAATTTTAAAAACTGTAAATGGGAATTTGGTAAATTGACAAATGAGTAAACAACAAAATGCAAAATCCATGTTTCCATATCATGAAATTTAAAAACTTAAAATTGACATTAAAAAGAACTAAAATGGGAAATTGGAAAATTGACAAATGTGTAAACAACAAAATGCAAAATCCATGTTTCCATATTATAAAATTAAAAAAAACTTAATACTGACATTTAAAAAAACTGAAAATGGGAAATTGGAAAATTGACAAATGAGTAAACAACAAAATGAAAAAAAAAACGGTTGGGTAGTGATCATGTTGTACAGTAGCCAATAAGACTAGCATAAGGAGAGTTGCATGTGTCCTTATATACTTTGTGTATGTGCATTAGCCCTTTGGATTAGCTTAAGTTAGGTTTGGTAAAGTTAGGTTTAGTGAGGTTAGGTAAGTGACTCTTTTCGGAAAATGGAAATTGTAAAATCTAAAATCAAAAAATATTAAATTTAAAATGTAAAATCTAAAAAAACTAAAACTGAAATACAAAAAATCAAAAATGTAAAATCTAAAAAAGTAAAATGAAAAAATCAAAAATCTATAATCTTAAAATGTAAAATGTTAAAATGTAAAATCTAAAATCTTAAAATGAGGTTTCTGGGGTTAGGTTAGGTTAGGTTAGGTTATAACTAAGTTTATTATTTGTGCTCTCTCATTTGCTCTTACTTTCTTGCATACACTATTTGATCTCACTTTTTGCTGTCACTTTTTGCTCTTGTATTTGCACTTACTTTGAAGTTAGGATAGGTGAAATTAGGTGAGGAAATGCTTGGTTAGGTTAGGTTAGGTTAGGGTAGGTTATAACTAAGTTTATTATTTGTGTTCTTACATTTGCTCTTAATTTTTTCATTACAATTTTTGCTCTCACTTTTTTTTGCTTGCATTTTGAAGTTAGGTTAGGTTAGGTTAGGTTAAGTTGGGTTAGGTTAGGTTAGGTTAAGTTAGTTTAGGTTAGGTTAGGTTAGGTTAGGTGTGGTTAGGTTATAACTAAGTTTATTATTTGTGCTCTCACATTTGCTCTCACTTTTTGCTAATTTTTTTTTCGCTTGCAATTTAAAATTAGGTAGGTTACGTTAGGTTAGGTTAGGATAGGTTAGGTGAGGTTAGGTTAGGTGAAGTTAGGTTAGGTTATAACTTAGGTTATTATGTGTGCTTTCACATTTGCTCTCATATTTGCTCTGACTTTGAAGTTAGGTTAGGTTAGGTTAGGTTAGGTTAGGTTAGGTTAGGTGAAGTTGGGTTAGGCAGAATGGTTGAGGTATGAATCAAAAGCCAGATCCTGTCAGTTTTGCCTCACAAGGCTGAGTGTACCCCGTTCCACTCATGAGACCAGAAATTAAATTTCTTGGCAGAGCCGGGATTCGAACCTCAGGAATGACCTCCAAGAATTCTAGCCACTACACCAAGAGGTGGACAATATAAGGCTGGTCTTGATTATACATGATCAATTAATAATTACCTAATAATAATAATAATAATAAATATTCCATTTGGCAACTACATGGCCGACCTCTCTCTGTGACGTCATTGACGGTCTCAGAGCGTGGCGGCCATTTTGCCCAATAGCCCCTGTGCCAGCTCTGACTGTCCCCTCCATAAGAATAACATAGGGCTGGTTGCACTGGCGGCCATCTTGCCCATTAGCCCCTGTGCCAGAACCGCCCTTTATATCCTACTTACCTGAGAAGTGTAGCCTAATGCTACAAAGCCTAAACTATTCCTATTGAATCTGGCTATCATATAAAACAATAATTTTTCGAATCCGACTGGTAGTTCCAGAGATTAGCGCGTTTAAACACACAAACTCTTCAGCTTTATTATATTAGTATAGATTGTGAAAGTTTTTGAGTGTGTATGCGAGTGAGTGAGTGTGTTTGTTACCTCTTCACACTAAAACGGCTGGACGGATTTGGAAGAAATTTGAAATGGAGATAGCTTATACCCTTGATTAACATATAGGCTGCCTTTCATCCATAGACTACTATAAAGCTCAATGTTTGTAGCAAGGCCATTTGGCACAAATCTCCACCGTTTCACCGTTCTGTACCAAATTTTACATACTTACCTGACAAGTAACACTGTCCACGTCAAATTTCATGCAGCCCTCCCCATTCCCTGCATTTAGGCCCTTTGGCACAAATCTAAACCACTTCACCGATCGGAACCAGAATTGACGTACTTAGACTTTGGAACCCGACAAGTAACACTGTGCACTTGAAATTTCGGACAGCCAGCAGCATTCCCTACATTTTGGCCCTTTGGCACAAATCTACATCTTTTCACCGATCTGAATCAAATTTTACGTAGCCTACTTAACCTGTGGATTCCTGCGAGTAACACTGTTAACATAAAATTTCGGACAGCCCTCTCCATTCCCTACATTTAGGCCCTTTGGCAAAAATGTACACCGTTTAACCGAACAGAACCAAATTTTACGTACTTAGACTTTGGATTCCTGCAAGTAGCACTCTCCACTTAAAATTTCAGACAGCCCTGTCCATTCCCTACATTTAAGCCTTTGGCACAAATCTACACCGTTTAACCGAACAGAACAAATTTTACGTACTTATGTTTTGGAATACTGTGGATTACACTGATGGCAGCCTTTCATCCATATAAAAAGCTCAATGTTTGTTGTTAGGCCCATTGGCACAAATCAACACCGTTTCACCTATATGGATCAAATTTTACACACTTACCCTCTGAAACCCGACAAGTAGCACAGTCCACTTCAAATATCAAGCAGCCCCCTCCATTTCTTGTATTAAGGCTCTTTGGCACAAATCTACACCGTTTCACCGATCTGAACTAAAACGTATGTACTTACACTTTGGAATCCGACAAGTAACACTGTGCACTTGAAATTTCGGACAGCCCGCTGCATTTCCTACATTTAGGCACTTTGGCACAAATCTAAATAGTTCCACCGATCTGAAGCAAATTTTACGTACTTACCCTGTGGATTTCTGCAGGTAACACTGTTCACATGAAATTTAGGACAGCCCTCTCCAGTCCCTACATTTAAGCCCTTTGGCACAAATCTACACCGTCTCACCGATCTAAACCAAATTTTACGTACTTACCCCGTAGAGATATTACAGATGGAACGATACAATAAGATATTGGCAAATCTGAGTTAAAGAAACGGTTCTTCAGAATTTGCCTGGTGTTAAAACTGCAGAAGCTTTCGGTACAGGTTACAGAGTCCATGTTCGTAAAATAAAATGTTTTCCTTTGACAGTGCATCTACACCATGTGCTAGGGCAACCTCTTTCAAATATCTCTAAAAGCACAATAATCAGGAATTTTCGATGCTTAGAGAGGGATATGAGGCAAAAGGGTTGGAGAATTTCAACCCCTATGACGTAACACTGGAAGAGAGTGCATAATGTACATCAGCGACCAAGGTGAAGGATATTTTACTATATGTCTATTAATAGCGTCATGTTGACGTTAAAATCATCTATGATTGTGCGAAAACTACACTCTGAATATCTAAAGGAAAAATAAGTTTAATTCACCATATTCCGATAGATTTGCCATCCCAGTGTGAAAAGTGCAGTTCCCTCTTCAAACAATATTCGCAATTACTATTAACAAAGCTCAATGACACACACCTAAAAGCAGCAGGTGTACACTTTGACAAAACCATTTTTTCCCATGGCCAATTGTAGGCTATGCGGCGTGATCACGAGTATCCAGACAACAAAATCGTTATGTCTCAGCAAAGCATGCCAAAATCAAAAACGTAATTTTAAAATGTGTTCACATAAGGTAACATTGTACATTGTAGACTTTCTCAACTCTATGGTATTCCCATTTTGCGGCTCATCCTAATATACTGTAGGCATCAGGATTTTCCGAATTGAAATAGACTCACCCAGCCGAGATTGCTGTAATAGAATAGACCAATAAGGCATCATCCCCATTGTCTTCATCGCGTGCGAAGCCGCGGGCACCTGCTGGTTATTGAATATAGGCCTATGGCATTTGTTGGAATGACATATTGAACATGGCATGTAAGTGTAATGGGTAATTCAAATTCAGTTGCTTTATGAAATAGGAACTTGAGGGTATGTTAGTACACAACACAAAATTCAAATTTGTGATTATTGCATAGAAATTATGAATTCAATATTTATAATAAAGATTAGAGGATTTCCGTGTGTGTGTAACTAACATTATTTCACTTGTGTTAAAAGTTTTCAGGCTGTTTTTAATTTCAAGTTCCGATGGACTGTATAAGAATAGCCGATTGACATTCCAAACTGATTTTACTACTAAACGTTTGCTTGTTTTATTCATATGTCTCAACATAATTGCCAAAAAGATTGAAACATTTGTCGTATCGTTACACCAGCTTTCCAATGAACTTGGCAAAACATTCTGTCGCCACTGAGGTGGGTACGTCTGGAGAGTCTCCTGAAGTGTTTCCTCTTTGGCGAGGCGTTGCCGCCCAACCATACCTTCAATTCTCGAAAAAGGTGAAAATCATTCAGTGCTGGTTTGGACTAAACGTCAGATGGTCCGAAACTTCACACATGAATTCTTTGAAAAAAGTCTCTCGTAACGTAGGCACAGTGAATGATCCATCGGAACTTGAAAAAAACAAAAACAAAAAACAGCCCTCGTATGGGAGTTTAATTTTGGTAAATTTGTATAGGAAAAATAAGTGCACAATTGATTAATATGAGGACAGTATAATTCTCATGACCATAAATTTTCCAATCATTCACTACTATTTTTAACATCTCTTAGATTAATTAATATTTGTAAAGGACTTCCGAGGGATTAAAAACAGGATTTTATTTTCACGAGTGTGTTATATTTAATACTGATATCCTAAGGAAATGACAAACTGGAGCAAAACAGATTGAGATGGTTTGGACATATCAAACGGATGAATGAAGTAAGGCTACCAAGCACTGGAACGACGGATGACAGGGAAGAGAGGATGAGGAAGACCAAGAATGCGTTGGATGGACTCGGTGAAGAATAGCATTAGTAAACGGAACCTGGATTGGAACACCGTGTCGGAAGAGGAATGGTGGAACGACAGAACAAAGTGGAGAGGAACCATATTTTCCCCCACCCAGTGTCAGCAGGAAAAGGGGAAATGAAGATGATGATGATGATGATGATGATGATGATCCCAAGGAATAAGACAGGGACGTATTTGTCCTTATTATTAAAATAAAGTTTGCAAATATTTTAAAATCTTGTTCAAGGAATTCATCATTTCGAAATTTCTGTCCGGTTTATAGAGCCCCACTTTCGTCTACCCTGAGACATTCCACTTTGGAATTAGGATGGAACGGTGTGAGTCCCAGGACTGTGAACTGACATGCTTTTGTAAACATAGCAGGTGATAGCTGATAGTGAATTACAAAGTACATTTGAATTCATTCTTCTCGAGGAGAAAATTCTGAATATATTTACTTTTAAAGTAAAGATGGAAAATAGATTTTCCTTTTCATGTTTGTTATACTGTACATATTTTCTCCAAGTGTTGACGGAAACCATATCATTATTTTGAATAATTTTACACTAACCACATAACTTTTAGCTTTTCTTGCTCTATAAGCCAATTTTGTAAATATAAACACAAAGGAAATGATGGATCAGGACAACACTGTGGTACTGAAACCCATAGTTAACTTATTTCAAACAGGCATGGACTATATATTATCGATGTATTATATTCATAAAATTGGCTTATAGAGTAGGAAACTCATATGCTAAAAGCTGTGTGGTTAGTATAAAATTGATTCAAAATAATGATATGGTTTCCGTCCACACTTGGAGAATATACACACATCAAAAAAAGTTTTGCATCACCTCGGTTCCAAGAGTTCCGGAACCGTTAAATACAAAGGGAATAGAGATCAACACAAACAACATTTCAGCTCGGTTTATTGCTCATGAGACCCACACATTGCATGTTGTACCATCATACAGCTAGACTTTCAGCATTTGTGGTCCAGATTGCAGTACACACCACTACCTCTAATACCCAGTAGCACGTCCTCTTGCATTGATGCATGCCTGTATTCGCCGTGGCATACTATCCACAAGTTCATCAAGACACTGTTGGTCCAAATTGTCCCACTCCTCAACGACAATTCGGCGTAAATCTCTCAGAGTGGTTGGTGGGTCAAGACGTCCATAAACAGCCCTTTTCAACATATCCCAGGCATGTTCGATAGGGTTCATGTCTGGCGAACATGCTGGCCACTGTAGTCGAGCGATGTCGTTATCTTGAAGGAACGCATTCACAAGATGTGCACGATGAGGTCGAGAATTGTCGTCCATGAAGACAAATGCCTCTCCAATATTCTGCCGATATGGTTGCACTATGGGTCGGAGGATGTCATTCAGGTATCGTAAAGCCGTTTCGGAGCCTTCCATGACCACCAGTGGCGTACGTCGGCCCCACATAATGCCACCCCAAAACATCAGGGAACCACCACCTTGCTGCACTCGCTGGACAGTGTGTCTAAGACGTTCAGCCTGACCAGGGTGCCTCCAAACACGTCTCCGACGATTGTCTGGTTGAAGGCATATGCGACACTCATCGGAGAAGAGAACGTGATGCCAATTCCGTGGGGTCCATTCAGCATGTTGTTGGGCCCATCTGTACCGCGCTGCATGGTGTCGGGGTTGCAAAGCTGGACCTCGCCATGGACGTCGGGAGTGAAGTTGCGCATCATGCAGCCTATTGCGCACAGTTTTAGTTGAAACACGACGTCCTGTGGCTGAACGAAACGCATTATTCAACATGGTGGCATTGCTGTCAGGGTTCCTCCGAGCGGCAATCCGTAAGTAGCGGTCATCCACTACAGTAGTAGCCCTTGAGCGGCCTGAGCGAGGCCTGTCATCGACAGTTCCTGTATCTCTGTACCTCCTCCATGTCCGAACAACATCGCTTTGGTTCACTCTGAGACGCCTGGAAACTTCCCTTGTTGAGAGCCCTTCTTGACACAAAGTAACAATGCGGACGCGATCGAACTGCGGTATTGACCTTCTAGGCATGGTAGAACTACAGACAACATGAGCAGCGTACCTTCGTCCTGGTGGAATGACTGGAACTGATCGGCTGTCGTACCCCCTCCGTCTAATAGGCCCTGCCCATGCATGGTTGTTTACATCTTTGAGCAGTTTTAGTGACATCTATGAACAGTCAAAGGGACTGTATCTTGGATACAATATACACAGTCAACGTCTATATGCCGGAGATCTGGGAACCGAGGTGATGCAAAACTTTTTTTGATGTGTGTATGTATGACAAACATAAAACACAACATCTACCTTTCCATCTTCGTATGATAAATAGTAAGAATGATGTAGCCAAGACATATATCCAAGGTCATACAAATTCTCCGCATCGTACGACAAAGTACCAACATTGTCTACAAGTTATATCTAGCATTACTACGAGACGAATATTGAAAGAAATACTTGAGATTATCATGAACCGCCACTGTGCATTGGAGTAGACGTATAACAAACATGGAGCGCATAATCTACTTTTCCACCATCGTATGATAAATAGTAAGAATTTTGCTGCCAAGATATATATCTACGGTAATACAAATGCTCCCCCATCGTATGACAAAGTACCAAGAGACGTACAAGTTCCAACATTGTCTGCAAGTTATATCCAACATTACTACGAGACGAATATTGACAGAAATACTTGAGATTGTCATAAACCGCCACTGCGCATTGGAATAGACGTATTTTGCACTACCCCTTTCTCTCAGTCTTCATGCTCACAAGGGAACTGTCTACGTGCTCAAATCGGAACACCATCTAGCAGGTCACATCGGCTGGCACATACAGACCTGTAAACCGAAATGCCATATTTGTTCAGTTAAGCCGATAACAATAACATACAGGCCAAAACGAAATTATTTCCGGGAAAATAGAATTTGAAGGAGTTGGTGCAGCGAATAAGGAGTTAGACGATGCATGAATACGAATCACTCCCACTTAGATGAATGGGTGCAACGCAAACATCTTGCTAACGTGATGACATGATGAAATCCACAAGAGAATTTTAGCTAGTCCATAAAGAGGATTGAGGAAATAACTCCATTTACATCCATTGTCTCCATTGTTCTTTTTATATGGATTTCTTGCAAAATTCAAAGGAAATATTGAGTTGATATCTGGGTGCACAGTGGATTATTTTATGAAAAAATATAATTGGAAAGCAATGCGAACTGCTTATAAAAGTAATATATTTTTTGCATATGAATCTGAGAAAGAACAACGAAATCAAGCATCGATTTAAGGAAAAATGGATCGGATATTTTTTGTATCCTTTACTTAACTGCCATTTCCTGCTTTTTACTTTAAAAGTAAAATTATTCAGAATTTTCTCCTCGATAAGAATGAATTGAAATGAACTTTGTCATTCACCAACAGCTATCAGGAGCATGTCAGTTCACAATCCTGGGACTCACATGGATCGGTACCAGCCTCACACCGTTCCGCCCTAATTCCCAGGTGGAATGCCTCAGGGTAGATGAAAGTGGGGCTCTAGAATCTGGTTTCAGAACTCATTGGAAAATTAGGCTTTAGAAACCAGAAAGACATTTCGAAATTATGAATTCGATGAACAAGATTTTAAAATATTTGCAAACTTTATTTTAATTATGACAAATACGTCCCTGTCCTTTTTCTTTAAATTCCTATAAGTACTAAATAATATAACACACTCCTGAAACTGAAATCCTGGTTTTAATCCCTCGGAAGATGAAGAATGAAATAGTACTTTTTCCGACATTTAAAAAGAAAAGTTAGGCTACCTGTACTTTACTGGCATGTTTGCCATCTCTTGATGAATGCAGTATATTTGCATTGTCTGTTGGCACAGGCTAGATTAAAATGTGGCTTTCCACCGATGTCTCAGTCTCACTCATGGCTGTGGTTATATGGAAGCTACTGAGGTATGGGTGGTGCTGAGTAATGCCATTAGGGGCACAGTCAGTGCCTGTGGATGCTGTGAAAGGTTCTACTCATATGGTTAGTACTGCAGTTCTGACTCATTGAGGAAAGCAATGGCAAACTACCTCACTCCTCTTCTTGCCTTGTACGCCTCAATATAGCGCTGCCTTGAGTTTTTGTGGGTATCTATCAACATAACCTACCCACATAACCTAATGGCGTTTTTTTTTGGAGGATCCAACCAGCCTTCAGGCTAACTACCCAACAGACAGACCTGTACTTTGATGAGAACTAAAAAAAAGAACATTCCTTCTCAGATCATGTTCAAAACAAGTAGAAAATACAATTCTAGCAATTCTTTATAATACTAGGGTGTAGGATGGCTTGCATCTCAGTTCGGTCAGTTATAATTGTAGTTATCATGGAAGAAAACTTACTGGGAATTAACTTTGAACATTGTTTGTATAAAAGTTTAGACTGAAAGATTCCGTGTCCTAGGTAAGATACCGGTAACTATGAAGAATTGGGTGAATATTTAAAATCAAAATGAGAGCTGGCAGTAATTACGACAGCGCGTAAAATGCCATATTACAGTTTCGTGGTGCGCAACATAGTACTTCAGGGAGAAGAAAGAAATAGTAGAGCTTGAAGGATTTACGTTTTACATTATCCTGCTATGCATAAGGTTTTTAAAAGGTTAGTGGGGGATAAATACGAGGACTGTTATTTGTCAACCTCCGATGTTCCATAAAATCTGTTGTTGTTTCTGTCGGGGCTTTATGACATCGTCGTCATGCATCCCCGTGTACATGGGTGTGTGAAGAAGTTGTCCGATAACCTGTGCCACTATGATGTCTGTACTAGTGTGTGTAATTGTAATCGAGGTAGGATTTAGGTAGGAAGCGGCCGTGGCCTTAAGATAGGTAACTTCACGGCATTTCCCTGGAATAGAAGTGAGAAAACCGTGAAAAACTACTTCCAGGATGATTGAGATAGGAACCAAACCCGCCTCTTCCCAGTTTATCCTCACGAGGCTGAGTGTACCCCGTTCCAACCCTCAGACCAGAAGATCCATAAAACAAAATAAGGTGTAAATAACAAAGACAATTTATTACCGAACATAGCGTAATAACAGGGTTACCTTTCAGCATGATTACCGCAAAGATTAAGGCATTTGTCATATCTGTGGACGAGCTTCCAATCCCCCACCTCATGGACTGACGCTGCAAGTGATTGGGCATAGGCCTTAACGTCAATAGTCTGAAACCTCTGCCCTTCTAGACACTTTTCTCAGTTCAGGGACGAAGTATCCAAAGTGTCCTAAAATTTCCCACTGAAACATCTTAAAAAGCTGTTGAGTTACAGCAGCACATTGAAGCTGAGCGTTGCCATCAATGAGAACTCATTCTCCGGTGAATTGTTGCTGTTTTAATCCCTTTTGTTTCACAAAATCGAATTACACAGTGCAACGCGGACTTGGCGCAGCACTAATGTGTACGTGATTCCAACTCGCTTAAGATGACGTGATGACGTTGGAAGTGGCAATAGCGATGCGCAGTCACCAGCCTCCTACCACTCGATTGGCTACAGTATTTACCGACAGGAAACGCCCTCCAACGAGGGCTGTTTTTTTCAAGTTCCGATGGACTGCATGAAATAACAGATTGGCGTAACAAACTGATTTTACTACTAAATGTTTGTTTGATTTAATCTTGTGTCTCAACATAATCGCCAAAACGATTGAAGCATGTGTCGTATCGTTACACCAGCTTTCCAACGCCCTCGGCAAAAAATGCTGCCGCCACTGAGGTGGGTACGCCTGGAGAGTCTCCTGAAGATTTTCCTTTTTGGCGAGGAAAAGGTGAAATTCATTCACGACCGCATTGTGCCAACGTTACGATACACTTTTTCAAAGAATTCAAGTGTGAGGTTTTGAACCATTTGCCGTTTAGTCTAAACCAGCACTGGATATTTTTCACCTTTTTCAAGAATTGAAGATAATTATCTTGGAAACGAGATGATGCATGCTTCAGTTTGACCCATTTGAATACAGTGCTTTGCGGGTGTAGGACTTGTAGGAGTATATGCTATACCTCCCCTGTGTAACCTCTAGTAGTCGATTGTAAGGGAAGCAGAGCATCTCCTCGCGGACGGGAGGATATGTGCTAATAACTAATAGAAAACAGACGAGTTTAAGGGGAATTTCGGGCCCTAAAGCAGTGCTTCCATTCCTTCATCCCAATGCACGCTACTGGTTTTACTGATATGAGGAGTTTAGTGAATCTGCAAGACACAATATTTCGACTACGGACCAATATGAATGTCGATGGTGAGTTGTCTGTGCTTTGTGAACACAGAGCTTGAGATGGACAGCAGAGCATCATTAATGTAGAAAGTCATTCTCCTGGACACGTGCCACAACGGAGATTGATGTAACCATGTACATTGATCTGTAAAATTACTATAATTGTGGTTCATCTTGAGACCTAATAATAATAAAACCCCTGGCACTACAGCCCGTGAAGGGCCTAGGCCTACCAAGCGACCGCTGCCCAGCCATTTGGCCTGCAGATATTGGGGTGACGCGTGATCAGCGCATCGGGTCTCCTCGGCTGTTAATCTTAGTTTTCGTGATCGGGGCGCTGCCTCACTGTTAGACAGCTACTCAATTGTCCTCACGAGGCTGAGTGCACCCCGTTCCAGCCCTCACGTCAGTTTATAATAATAATAATAATAATAATATAAAGAATCGGTTTTGATGCAATCTGGTGGTGATGACTTTAGTCCACAAATGAACGGATATAACTATCCCATTAGCATACTAAAATCGATAAAACCCTGTTGACTATGAAGCTCCTGAAAGAGGTCTGCAGTTAGCATTAAGCCTATAATGGGACTGTCTAAGCAACACGAATGTTTGTAATAGCTAGAAACGCTGTAGGAAAAACCGGAAGTTATCGACTACGGAGTTGGTCCATTCCGTGGATATTGATTGCAATTGACAGCCACTCCAGCTCATTAAGGGCCTAGGCCTACCGAGCGACCGCTGCCCAGCCATTTGGCCTGCAGATATTGGGATGATGCGTGGTGAGCGCGTCGGTTCCCCTCGGCCGTTATTCCGTGACCGGGGTGCTGCCTCACTGTCAGACATGTACTCAATTGTCCTCATGAGGCTGAGTGCACCCCGTTCCAGCCCATACGTCAGTTTCTAAAATCCCTGATGGAGCCGGGAATCGAACCTGGGGTCTCCGAGTGGAGGCAGGCGCGCTACTGCAACATCACGGGGCCGGCTTTTAAAGTTCTTTGATTTTCAGTAATGATTATACTTTTGATAACAATCGCTATCTGGAAAGATTAAGTCGCGCAATTGAAGTGAATTCTACAGCATATTCTTTTCTTATAGACTTGTCAATTCACCTCTCAAATGTGGTGTTGGGGACTTGTTCAATTTCCTTAGATACATCGCACTAGTACCAACTCATTGTGCGCGGCTCTGAAATGAAATTTTCGGCCAAAGTGAATATAATTAAAACGTGTTACCTTGCAAGTACACTGGAAGTACAAATCCTCATCAATGGCAAACCACTAGCGTACACACAGGAATACGTCTACCTTGGACAAAACCTGTCATTTGACTGCTCCCAGGAGAAGGAAATCAAGAGACGAGTTGGACAAGCATGGAAGAAGTTCTGGTCCTTAAAATTTATATTGATGGACAAATCCCAGAAAATAAGTCTAAAGTCAGAAGTGCTAGAAAAGTGTGTAATGCCGGTACTGCTATACGGCTGTCAAACCTGGGCGTTAACAGAGAAGCAAAGGCAGACAATCCGGGTATGTCAACGCAAAATGGAACGGAAGATCCTTCAAGTTTCCTTGAGGGACAGATTACGAAACGAGGAGATAAGAAGAAGAAGAACTGCCATGAATGATGCCGTGACAACAGCTGACAGGCTAAAATGGAAGTGGGCAGGCCACGTGGCCAGAATGAAAGACGATCGATGGACGCACAAACTAACGGTATGGGACCCCAGGACAGGAAGAAGGAACGTGGGTAGACAGAGGACCCGCTGGGATGACTCAATCGTAAGGAAGACAGGCAAACCCTGGACGAGGATAGCACGGGAGAGACATGAATGGAGACGTATGGAACTATAAGAAGGGAAGAGAAGGGGAGCTTCAACAATGAAAGATCCTGGTAGACAGCACACCTATGACATGAAAGATGCACTTCTGCAACCTGTAACAAGCCAAACAACGCACGTAAAGCGAAGTGAAATGTAGTGTTAGTGAAGTGAACTACAGTGAAGTGTAGCAAGTGGAGTAAAAACTTGTACACAACTCCTTAGGACTTGCTCGCCTAATGAGTATAAACCAGAGCACGTCCCTGTTCGCAGGAGGCCTTTGCCCTTATGGGATTATCTAGGCTATATTTATTACCTTGCAAGTGATAGTTCTCAGTATACTCTAATGCAGGTCAGTTTAACGACATCATCCACTTGTTACACTGTTAGATACTGCACAATTGTGATATATTCCTTTATAGATTTTATAAGGGAGACAAGTGATACCTGATAAGCATGGGGAAACCACCCTTATTGACATATCTTTAAAGAGTCATTGAACAATGTACTTATTTTCTTAATTTAGGAAACCTAAAAGAACGTAGCCTAGCCTATTCAATTTGAAGTAGTTAGACTGGTGTGAACTGAGGAGGAGGAGTTAGTGACACCTATGAAGAGCAATATAGTTCCATGTCTAATAGGCTACGTTACCGGCTGGCTGCGTGGCTCAGTGGTAATGTTCTCGCTTGCTGTGCCCAAGGTTGCACGCCCGAATACTGGATCAGTCCGCTGGCATTGGAGGGTGCGCAAATTCGAGGGAACCCTATCAGTAGATTAACTGGCACGTTAAAGATCCCCTTCTGGGCACAATTCTGGCATCCCGCCGTCTCTAAAAGCCGTAGATGTTAAAAGGGACGTAAAACGAATACCACAGTGCTTTTTTTTTCTAAACAAACATTAAGGGGAACTCTCAATTGTAGTCGACAAAATTGCAATTTTCGACAATTTCCAGAGTCCGGTTATTACCTAATGGGCTGATATGTTAAATGAAAGGTTGAATTGGGTTAATTTATTAACTCATTAATTCATTAACTTTCAGCTTTTTCGATACCTGGCTGGATGTAAAATAGTTAGTTATTTTCTTCATCCTTCAAAACTAACCACACACACAAACTACCAACCTGCCCCACCCCCAAACACTAGCCTGCGTGCTTATAAGAACAGAACTTCCTCTTCACGATTGTTAGACTATGTTACTTATTTTCGCCTAAACAAGTACATTTCTTCGGATAAGGCAGCAATTACACAAAACTTTTGTCGAGCAGAAAATAATATGGCCTATTGTTTCGATTATGCTGCTGAGTGCCGAGTTGCCGACCAAAACAATCTGACTCAATAGATTGATTTTAATCGAGGATTACTCGAAATCTCCTCCAGCTGATCGAAGAACTTTCAAGTCGGAAGTTATATTTGCCGGACTAGAAACAAATGTACCAATAGTTTTTCTTAAACAATTTTCAAATGTTTAAGGGGTACGCGTACCCCCCACGTTCCCCCTGAAGAAATGCCCTGCGTTACCATGACGGCAAGCATTATTTGTAAAGGCCTACCTCAAAATGGAGGGGACTGGGTTTCTCAGCGTGCAGTTCCCCCACACCTTATATTTTCACGCCAATGTTGGCGACAATTAAAAGGTATAATTCAATTAACTCCATTTGATGTGTTGTAACATCATCATGAAAATACACGATTGAATATCATACACTCTCCTAACGGCTCCAACCTATCTTCTGCTTCCTACCAACAAAGTGAATACTCAAAGGCAGCATTTTGAAGGTTCTCACAAAGAGTCGCTAGGAGAACTGGAGGAAATTAAGTAGTAAATGTATTCAAATACTTCATTATTGTCATGCTGTCCTTCCTATGGAGTAATAAGCAATGCACTTCAATCTGTTTTAATCAGCTTCCATAGGGTAAACATAGACTATAACTACAGGGTGGGCGGGAAGTAACTAGGTATTGAAATTAACGTGTAACTTTTATGTTTGAAGAGTTATTTATTTGAAATTAATACAGTATGTGCACTGTTATATGGGAATATGATTGCATACCATACAATTCCATTACATTTTGTTGTAGGCACCTGTGGGGTCGACCAATCTCGTCAAACGATCTGGGATGGAATCCACAGCTTTCTGGAGGAATTTGTGTGGGACGTTGGTAAGAATATCCCGAATCCGTGCTTCCAATACGTCCAATGTGCGAGGTTTCGTCCGGTACACCTTCTCTTTTTCCCAGCCCCATAGAAAGAAGTCACAGGGTGTCAGGTCTGGACTTCTTGCAGGCCATTTATGAGATGCACGTCCCCCCCCCCCCCCCCCCCCCAGCCAACACCCTGGACATTTCTCATCCGACCACTTCCGCACGACATTAATTGCAAAGTGAGGCGGTGCGCATGAAGATAATGCCGGTGATATTTTTCCATCCAGATATCGTGAGCCTAACGTAATCCTGAAGCATTTGAAGGTAGCGTTCCCCGTTAATTGTTAATTGTGTCACGCAGGAGATATGGGCCGATGACATTTGTAGCGGTTATTCCACACCACACAGTCACTTCTCGACGAGACTGCATCTTCTCCACCGTAACTCCAGGATCCTGTGCCACCCAGTAATGGCAATTGTGCCGATTGACAAAGAACGATCGAATTTCACACCTCATAGCGCGAAGCAATCTGTGCTTGTTCTCTTACTGCCAGGCGATCGGCCATCTTTGTTATTGTTGAGTGTACCGCCGCTCGCGGCCACCGTCGGTACTAAGCGGCATGAACAATCACTATCCTATTTAATGTTCTGTATGTTTCCGCTATTTCTAATATTATTCCATCAATATTAAACATTTAACAGCCATTTAATAGTACCTAGTTACTTCCCGCCCACCCTTTCAAAGAGTACAAGTGAAATTGAAAAGTGTTTATACGATCAATGACGTTGCGGAGTTATTAATGAACTATCAACGGGAGCTTTAAGTTTATCTATTTTAGTTTCGATAATTCTTACGTGATACAACTAAACTTCTAGTCTAAAAGGACGGACTTTTGGACAGATTAAATTAAATTACAATTGTTTATGAAGGTGGATAAGTATCAATAACTTCTGTTGCCTTGGAAGAGGCTCTGAACCAATCACCATTGCTTTCGTGAATAGCATCTATGTATTTGGATGAGAAAAAGCTACTTCCACAGAACTATGACTGAGCTATTGTCTGTATTTCTTCCAGTGGTTCGGCGATTTTTAACTCTTCATTTTGTCGTATGATGTAAGAAATCGACAATTACGAAGGGACAGAAACAAGAACTAAAGACATCGTACAATCGACCATGCAATACAGCTTTTTGAGTTTCGGAATTTTCAAACATTATTTCAAGTGAGAAACTACAGCCCAACTTGTGTTGTAGCGGATGGCATTTTTTGCTGATATCCCAGAGGTATAAGTTCAATTTTCGGCTCTACCTAGAAATTTAATTCTAGTTTGAGGGCTGGAACGGGGTACACTCTGCGTCGTTCGACAAAACTGAGGAGATGTGTGTTCGATTACAGACTCAGAGATTCTGGAAGTAGTTTTCCGCGGTTTCCCACTTCTACGTAAATCAACGAAAGAAACTCGTGGCACTTGGCAACTGAAGAGCCTCTGGCTTACTAAGCGACCACCGCCCAGCCTTGTTGGCCTAGAGATTGAGGAATGACTCATGGTAAGCACGTTGGTTCCCTTTGGCGTCCAAAGTTTGTACGTTAATCTTGATTTCTCATAACAAGTGCGCTACTCAACATCTACTCAATTGCCCTAACGAGGCTGAGTGCAGCCCGTTCCAGCCTTCTCGTCAGCTTTCAAGATCGCTGATGAAGCTAATAAGTCAACCCGGGACCTTCGGGTAAGAGGTGCAGTTTCTCACTTATACTACAGGCAAATGAGCGGATGGTTTCTACTTATGATCATGGCCACTTCGTTCCCAATCCTCACCTGAATTACAAATACACACACTACACCACAATAACACAGGTTATCAGACACATTCTATATAAAAAGACACCCAAGTACACGGGGCTAAACGTCCACGATATTCAAGTCCCTCAAATGAAACAACAATAACGTACCGCTCAAACGTTAACATCAATTCTTCTGAACACAATAGGGGGATTACAACGAAATAGTAAACGAGATGACTCATAAAATGTATAACTCCAGTGTGTCACCACAATATCAAACGGAATTTTTGTGCAACCACCATCCTGAAAAAATAAAAATAAAATGTTAAAAGCAGTAATGGAACATACACAGTCGTTGCAACATAAACACGCACCACCGTATAGGACTCTATCATTGTGACACGGATTACTTAACTCAGTGACCTGTCTGTTCGTGGCGTTAATAGAGAATGAAAATCCACAGCCTGCTTCCAGTCTCCGACCGGGTCAGGAATGGAATGAATGAAGCCCCCATCTAGCGGCGAGGATATGAACTGTGCCGGCTGCCGAGGCCTGACGCACTCCTCTGGGGCAATGATTAAATGAATGACAGATGAAATGAAATGATAGTGGAGAGTGTTGCTGGAATGAAATTTTGACAGGGAAAACCGGAGTACCCGGAGAAAAACCTGTCTGCCTCCGTTTTGTCCAGCACAGATCTCACATGGAGTGACCGGGATTTGAACCACGGACCCAGCGGTGAGAGGCCGGCGTGCTGCCGCCTAAGCCACGGAGGCGTTAATAGTACACTATCCTAATTTCACGAGATAGTACTGCGTGATAAAGACATGTAACTACACGCACAGAAGTGAGAGAAAATAGGCTGCATGTCTTTGAATGAGCAGCATCTCAAAATAATAATTAATCCTGTGCGAGAAATCTCTCATGTGCATGAACCACGCCCCTGGCTTTACTGTTGAGCAGGTAGTTCGTTTATTTGTTTAGACGCACTCTTTAAATAAATAACATTTCCGTTTCGTTTTCAAGAAATGCAAGGTTTTACCTGCACTACTCAAACGATTTGGGAGATTTTGGTACAAACGCATCTTCTAACTCCCTCTGGTTTAAGAGCTTGAGTTCTGTGAAACGTACAACTTAGCGTTTTATATAAATTTATATGGTAAGTAGCTATATCCCCGGCATGTGTTTCAATGCCATATTGGTTTTCCAAGCGTAAGTTAAGTTTTAAGAACCCCCGATCAAAAACCGTGGCGTGAACTGTATTGGAATAGACAGCGATACAGGCCGGACGTTTATTTTAGACAATTGCCCTTGACCTTGAAGCCTGCGGGTGAGCCTGTGCACAGTCACTCTCTCACCCTATCACTTCACATTTTTCACCACCGACCTGATGTAATGGAATTCCAGACTTGAGCATATGGCGACACCGACTTGCAGACAGTACAGTCAACGTCGAAGTATTGTGTGACGCGGAAGTACACGTTACGTATTTACGAACAGAACGTCATTATATTTGCCAATGACTGTACTTCAGTAGGAGTGTGAGACAGCTTTGTCAATCATCGGACCTCTTGGGGCAGCTGATAACAACACAGGTACTGCAGTAACTCGCCTCCAGGCTTCCATTAAGATTTTTCACTCGTCTAAAACAAACGTCCGGCCTGTACCAGATAACACGGCGGGCTGCTGACAGTCTCCTCATGTCAACTCGCGATGAATCAGCAGGCCATTCTCACACCTGGCGTTGCGGTGTGATGAGTATACAGATTGTGCAATTGGGTTACAGTGGGATTTAAGGGTTCCTGTTAAGTTCGTCACCCTTTTGTGTTACATAAATAATTTGTTGCCAGAAACCTTCCCTGGAGTGCACACAACAACTCACCAAGTTTCATCACAATCGGATGAATGGCATATGAATGCATAGGGGACATATTACCCATTTAACATTTGATTGCAAATGTGAGGGAGCCGTGTCAGTACATTTACTGGCACGTTAAAGATCCCCTTCGGGGCAAAATTCCGGCACCCCGGCGTCTCTAAAAGCCAGTGTAGTTAAAAGGGACGTAAAACCAATAACATTATTATTATTATTAACATGTTTGTTAATGATTGTAGCAGGAGCCCCGCGCGGTACAGCGGAGGACACAGTGATGACAGATCGACGTCGGCACATAAGTCAAGCAGCATTGCGTCAGATAAGCGTCACAGGAGCTCATGTCATCACGGACAGTTGTTAAACGATGACCAGGGTACTGGATCTGAGTCATATACTACTCGCGCAACTGTACCTGTCAACGAAGCAGGCTGACGTGTGACACAAGTAAACAAGGAATAGTTCCCATCTCGACTGCCGGCAATCAATTCGTGAAAGGGTAATATATACAGACAAACTATCCGGTAACATTGATTTTTATATATATGGACAATAATAATAATAATAATAATAGAAGCCTCCGTGGCTTAGGCGGCAGCACGCCGGCCTCTCACCGCTGGGTCCGTGGTTCAAATCCCGGTCACTCCATGTGAGATCTGTGCTGGACAAAACGGAGGCAGACAGGTTTTTCTCCGGGTACTCCGGTTTTCCCTGTCAAACTTTCATTCCAGCAACACTCTCCACTATCATTTCATTTCATCTGTCATTCATTTAATCATTGCCCCAGAGGAGTGCGTCAGGCCTCGGCAGCCGGCACAGTTCATATCCTCGCCGCTAGATGGGGGCTTCATTCATTCCATTCCTGACCCGGTCGGAGACTGGAAGCAGGCTGTGGATTTTCATTGGACAATAATAATAATAATAATAATAATAACACACTTATGGAAAATGAAAGAATACTACCCCCAAAGAAGGGACGTAGAAACGCCAATATTTGCAGGGGGAAGTATATGCAATAACCCAAAGCTCCATGCTGTGGAGTGAGTAGGAATCACATACCGGTACTGAGCTAGAAAACTCTGAGCTCACACTAACTGTATTTGACTTGTTGGACGAATTGGTTGTTTCGAGCATTGCACTGACTGAATAAACATTGCAGACATGCCAAGACTGTTTCAATGAGTACAATTCGTGCAATTAATAGTACTGTAGTAGCTGAGAGTCTCCGTGGCTTAGGCAGCAGCACGCCGGCCTCTCACCGCTGGATCCGTGGTTTAAATCCCGGTCAACCCATGCTAGATCTGTGCTGGACAAAACGGAGGCAGACAGGTCTTTCTCCGGGTACTCCGGTTTTCCCTGTCAAAAATGTCATTCCAGCAACACTCTCCACTATCATTTCATTTCATCTGTCATTCATTTAATCATTGCCTCAGAAGAGTGCGACAGGCTTCGGCAGCTGGCACAGTTCATATCCTCGCCGCTAGATAGGGACTTCATTCATTCCATTTCCTGACCCGATCGGTCGACTGGAAGCAGGCTGTGGATTGTCTATAGAACTAGCGGACCCGTGCAAGAACTCTCGCATAATGTGCACCCCATGTGTACAGACTACCCGCCCGGCTCTAGTGCTATGCGGGCTGTACCCGACACAGTTCTGCCAGGGGCTATCGTCTTGTTTATTTGTTTAAAAGCACTTTATAAACAAATACATATATTTGCGTTGACTTTTCAAAAAATGCAAGATTTTTCCAGTACTATTGAGACGATTTGAAAGATTTTGGTACAAACCACACCTTCTAACTCCCTCTGGTTTAGGAGCTTGAGTTTTGTGAAGCATACACCTTAGCGTATTATATATATAGATTTGGGCGAGGTTGTATCGTGGGACTGCAGGAGTCTGGATGCTCCTTCCAAGGAATTGCAAAACACGTTCGACGTGAGGTGTTTGCTGCGTGCCAGTGTTGGTGCTAGTGGTCCACGAAATGTGCATTTGATCGTCAACTTACTTCCGAACCACACTGGCATACAGACTTTTGCTTGGACCGCCACATGAGAGAATCAGCAACCACAGCACAAATTAGCATCCACAGTGTGAGCTATGACCATCAGGGACCATTTGATGGAGGGTTAACGACCATTGGTGGTGCTCGCCAGGATTCCCCACACACTTAATCACTGTTCAGTCCGACTCCACCTCCGATGCTGTCACGAAAGACGCAACTAGGCAATGAATGCCGCAGAATCATTGGGTGATGGAAACAGATTCCGCCTTGATGGGAATTTGCGTGTGGATGACCAGGAGCGTGGCATCTATCAAAGTGATGTTTTGAAGCCATTTTTGAGTATTGCCTGTAACCTACAAACAATCAATTTATAAAAAAATGGTATATTGGCTTTCACGGCCAGTGAATTAAAACTCAGCAATTTTTCTAGGTTTATGCCGTGTCTTGTGTGGGGTAGGGCGCAGTTTGCTACTCCTGTTGGGGAGCACGGGCACCAAGAACACACTGATGACACAGCTTGGTGTTCCTAGGCGATACCCCACACAAGACACGGCATAAACCTAGAAAATTTGCTGAGTCTTAAGGGAACCGGGACGTGTGAATAGACAGAAAAATGTAGCTTCCGATGTTTAGTTATATATCGTATCTCAGAAACTACAATAGATATCTCCTTAAAATGTTCTTATGGTGGGTGTATTGAGAGTACATTCGTCATTATTTGGGTAGAATTTGAAACTTCTATGTTGAATATTTTGTGTCAGAGAGAGCATCACAAAAACAATGTTAAAACAATATATTGTTAAAAATTCCCTTAACTCATGTCCCTTTTTCTGAGCAAATACTCAAACCCGACCCACCAAACTTTTCATGCGTATTATTTCAACCATTTTTGAGCTACTGAAGTAAAATTATTGCCCTATCGTTAACAGGAGCTGGGTTATCTTTTTTACATCCTTTTTGAAAACTGACATTTTCTGTAAAATTGTCAGTGCTTTTCAAGCTGGGCTCCATGAACTAATCAAGATACCTGCATAAATTTACTTCCACTAGTAGATCTATATAGTTTCTTAGAGACTACCAAATTTCAAATACATTGGTCACATAGTTCCTGGGAAAAGGGTACATGAAGTTTCCAAACATTGTTAAAAATTCCCTTAACTCATGTCCCTTTTTCTGAGCAAATACTCAAACCCGACCCACCAAACTTTTCATGCGTATTATTTCAACCATTACTTACGGTAAACACAAAAAGAATGTTTGGTTAGTTGGTAGCTACAATATAGCCTTAAAACATTATGTTTTAAACTGATTTTATTGCATCAAATATCGCTTCAACACAATAATTGATACACCAAATTCTTCAAGAAAGATGGGAGATTTTTTTAGCTGAAAAATAAAAATTGACATTTTTGAGCCTATCACACGTCCCGGTTTTCTTAATCAATTTATACTTCTCAGTCGGTCATTGCGCTATTTGCCCAATATGATTGGGTGGGGTACAATGTATATACACAATGCCAGGCCAAAAGTGACGGGAAGGGCCCCATGAGAACATGTGCTGTGTATGACTCCTGAGCGTTGCGGCGGTGCAGAGCAGTCTGTCACACACGAGTGTTGTGAAGATGCCAACACGCCACGAGTTAACCGACTTTGAACGTGGGTTGATCATCGGCGCATGGGTCATAGCATTTCAGAGATAACACGCGAATTCGGCTATCTGAGGTGAACAGCGTCAAGGGTGAATCTTCAAAATCATAGAGATAATGTTACCATCCTCCTGAACCGCCGCATGGGACGACCACTGGTGTTTAACGAACGGACATCACGCAGCCTCAGCAGAACCATACGGGGCGATCGAATGTTGGGAGACAGGACCCCATTTCTACCAGGACTGTACGGAGGCACCTGCACCGCATAGACTTCACTAGCCGACATTTTCTCATGGGACTATCCTTCCCGTGAATTTTGGCCACTAAGTTTATATAACACAAGTCTTGAAAAAGGTGACATACTGTATGTTACTTATTAATCAAATAAACAGATTACCCATTAGTTATTTTGTGTATTCAAGTGAAACACACTGTACATGTTACCAAGGGGAAACTGCACTTTATGATGTTAAACTAATTCATTTCATTAGTTGATGAAAATTGTCGTGCTGCAGTGGTTCTACTGCTCTAAATGGCTTGACGAAAATATCTTGTTTTAAAACTATTGCCCTTTGACGTGGAAGCCTCCAAGTCAGCAAGAAAGACTAATTTCCCTGTAAGATTTGTGTTCCTTTATATTTTTGACAAATGCAGGCTCGTGCTTTGAAGCTTTATTCCTTAAGTACTTCCTTGACTTTACACTGAGGGAAGAATGAAGGCTCATTCAGACGTAAAAATTGTTATCGGAAGTAGCTTCAAGTCCAAATTCATAACGTGGCATCGAAGCATTAAATAAGGCCCAGAGAGACTCCACTCGCATAGCACTAATGATTGCTTATACATTGGTAAATTATCACACACCACATGGTGCTAAACAAATTAACGCTGTAGAGCTTGTTAATTGCGAAATCGATAGCATTCAACGATTTTAAATATCTGATAAAATTCCTGATGACAGAAAAGTGAGTGCACGTACAAAGAATCTTGCGCCGAACTAAACCAATTGACTGACAAACTAACCAACTAATAAGTGAACTACGGTAAATGACGAACTAAGTAACTATTTGTGTAATTATTAGACTAGTTAATTATAATAATAATAATAATAATAATAATAATAATAATAATAATAATAATAATATCGTATGGCCTCGGGGTGTCGGGTGCAAGTTTTGTTAATTTACGCCAAGAGGGCAACTGCATGTCAATTTTTATCACTCCTTGAAGCGCTATGAAAGTCAAGGAGGTTATATGTCGAAGCTCCTTGACACTATAGCGCTTTCTAGTAGAGAAAGGAGGAACATTGTTTTGGCGGAAAATCCCGAGATTAATTTTGCCATTATGAACACGGCCTACTGAATTCAAATGGGTTGTTTAACATGCCAACATCGTATGGCATGCGTATCGTGATTTTTGTCGCCTTTCAAAAATCACTTACCACGGCCAGGAGCGAACTTGCAAGCTTGGGGTTGGCATTCCGACACGATAACCACTGCTCTGATACACTTATTTATCAACACTAGCTTGTAATTTTGTGTGTGCATTTTTTGCCTTGTTCTTCCATTTCTTATGGAACTATGGGAAATAGCAAGCAGTGTAACTAATTTGCAATAATTGTGCTACTGATTATTTTCAAACTACATATTTCACCCTGGGCTTTCTAGGAAAAGACACCTCGTTATGTAATTCTTGGCTGCCATCCCGGAGGTCCAATTTCGATTCCCGGCTCTGCCAAGAATTTAATTCTGGTCTGAGGGATGGAACGAGGTACACTGTGAGCCAAAATAGAGAAGAGATGGGTTCGATTCCCTAGAAGTGGTTTCCTGTCTTTTCAATTACTATTCCACGCAAATCCTGGGATGCTTCCTAACTTAAGGCCATGGCTCCCTCAATCCCAATTCTCGCCTCAAGTACAAATACACACACTAATACAGATACTACAATAAAACAGGTTGTCAGACGAATTTCACACACACCCAACTACACGATATGCAAACCCTCTAAATGAAACAACAACAAAATTCTAGGAAGAAAATCATGTGACTTAGAAATGATACGAGAAAATATGTAGCAATCATCTGGATTGTCAAATTATTATTTTGAAAGTGGTCAAAAGATTTTGTATTAAATATGTAAGTAGGCCTATATGAACACATGAAGAAGAAGTAGGTTACCCTTTCCATTAGCATTAAGGCCGTTGGTTTATTCGGTACGCGGGTTTGAGTTCCACATTCGTGGATATTGTCCGTCTCTGCCTATCATTTAAATGAATTGCACCATTTCTACCTATTGCAAGGTCGAATGCATCCATTTGTCAACAACAATCATAATAATAATAATAACATACTCTCAGTTGCAGTATAGTATAATTAGTATCCAGATACACGGGAGCGTGACACAGCATGTCGGCTCCACTTCCAATAAGCCAACATAAATTTTAAATCCTCACAAAAAATTACACATTAATATTCAATCACCCTCATATTTTCCTTAAAATTCTGCCTCTTCATTTTGTTAACAGTAATTTGCCTCAACTATTTGCAGTCATAAGCTGCGCCATTGACCTCATATCGTGTCTCCTCTTATATTCATCAATTCTCCAGTATTAAGTTCTCAGTCTGTGTCCTCACGTCGTCAAGTCATTTAATTTATGAAATTGTTCATCACCATCAGGTCTGATTAGTATCATCGATTTATGAAGTTCAAATGACAGGAGTAGGGAGAATAAACCGATTCTGGCGCAGGGGCTCATGCACAAGATGGCCGCCGCGCGAGTCCAACCCCATGCTGGTCGTATACAATGAGAGTCATAGCTGGCACAGGGTCTAATGCGCAAGATGGCCACCGCGCGAGTCCAACCCCATGCTGGTCATATAGAGTGAGAGTCATAGCTGGCACAGGGGCTAATGGGCAAGATGGCCGCCGCGCGATTCCAACCCCATGCTGGTCGTATAGAGCGAGAGAGAGTCATAGCTGGGCCAGGGGCAAGTGGGCAAGATAACCGCCGCGTGCAATCACTTACTTAGATGGCGCGCTTTTGAAATAAAGATGGTGACCATCTAACCTACTAAACCTAACTTCAGCTCATCTAACCTAACCAACTAAACCTAACCTATGCTAACCTAACTTAAGCTAACCTCCAAAGCTGAGCCAGGGGCTAATGCGCCTACCCAAAGTACATGGGACACACGCATGCTATTCTTATAGAGGATGAGGTAAAGCTAGCACCACCGTGGTTACTAGGCAAGATGACAGCCGCGCACAACGAGCTCAGGATTACAAACTCTAGTAAGATAACTATAAATGCTCTACGTAAACTCATATTGCAGGTGTATCAACAAGCATTAGAAACTAGGTTAACAAATACACTTCCAAGGTCTACTCTTCCTTCGTAAGGGCACCGAGCATTATAGTTATGTTTAAATAAGTAAAAGCTTGTGTGCCTCTCTTCCTTTACCGGCCTTGAGACCGGCACTAGGGCATAACCCTAGAGGAGGAGTTAACACACAGGGTTATGAAAAATTTAATCTCACCCCAGGGGCCTTTCTATTCACACACAGACTTACAAATTATGTTTCAATTATGAGTACAAGGCCTAAGTTTACGTGCGGTAGGATGGTCACTTCTTTTCAGCTCTTAATCCTACCACAGCATCCCGCAGGTTCCCATTTAATATAACGAGGCTGGATACCCCATCCCAAAGCATATAGGTAATAAATTGGTCATACTATACTGGAGGCTGACGATTGGATTAGGAGTGGGAGGCGGGTAGCAATTAAGAAACACAAGGAGTACATCTACAATATTTACATATAATACATGTCTCTCCTTATTTTTCTTGTTGTGGGTTTAATAACATCCAATTAATGTTTTACTTTTGTTTAAATCTTTGGTTAAATTTTAGGTCCTTTCTGTAACCATAATTAATGTAAACAAGGAGCCTATATCCTAAAATTTGTGACTCACATTGACACACGAACTTTTGGTGAAATTAATTTCATACCAGAGATCTTCTCATTCACAAATACAAGACCTGAGTTTACGTGAGGTAGGGTGGCCACTTCCTTTCTGCTTCTCCTTTTCCCGCGAACAGCGCGTGGTCCCATTGAACACAGCAAAGTTGTGGGACACCATACCAGACCATACCATTGCCATTTAATGCTTCACAGAGCTGGAAATCGACTCATGAACCTCAGGGGTGAAAACTAACAACGCTGTCAATGGTAAGCAGTTTCTATGTATTTCTTTGTTCACTTGATATACATAACTTAGCCATTTAAGTGTTGTCAACGGTTGTGTAATGACCGTGAGCATGCGTAGCTATACCATCAGAACCAATTACTCTTTTATCATCACGAGGGCACAAAGCAATTTTGTTTAGTTTTATAGATGATGTATTATGTTGTTAAGAAGCGATAATGTTTATCGGCTTGATACTTGATACTACAGTGGAACGTGGCTAATTCGAACTTCTATAATTCGAAATCTTCTTTAATTCGAATTTTTCTCTCGATCCCTAGCATTTTATATACAATCAATGCTAAACAAAATAGTGGTTAATTCGAATTATATTTTAGATAATTCGAAGTTTTTACGTGTAAAAGGCCGATCGGAAGCCAAACCGTTGGGACAGGAATTCCTGAAAAACGACGTATCATTGCCATGCGGCCCCTACTCGAGAGTTTTGCCTACATGACTAACAACACGCCTGCGACGCTCCTTCCAAGGTCAATGCCCAACCCCCCACCCCTCTCATTGTTTTGCAACGCTCCACATCTCTTAACTCATAAGATCGTCATCCCTTACACCTGTCTGGTAGTGCGTGCTGAGTAGTCTGATTAGATTTGTGGTTGTTGTTTAGAAGTTTGGTTTTGCCTGTGTTTTAAAGTGTGTGTACAGAACTGTCATCAAAGCCTCGGGTTCCATTCAAAACTTTGACTTTGGCGGAGAAAATAGCGGTGATCAAAGAAGTGGAAAAGAGAATGAAGGAAAAAATCTGAAATTGCAAAGGCTTTCGGGATTCCTCCAAACACGTTGTCTACATACCTAAAAAATAAAGACAAAATTCTCGGTAGTGAAAATGAGAGTGGCAAAGGCCGAAAAAGGTTAAGGGAACCAGAAAATTTGAATTTGAATATTTCCTCCACCCTTTTCAAAGAACTTTCAAAATTCGAATTTTCGGATAATTCGAATTTTTTTACTGGTCCCTTGAGGTTCGAATTACCCAAGTTTCACTGTATATCACTTACATAGCAATTTTAGTTTTACGTAATGTTACCTGACTTGATACTCAAGGATTTATGGTGACAGAATTTCTAATGAAAGGTAGGAAATAGTATAACAGACAACCATTTCTCATTTTTCATTTCTAAGTCTTTTTCTTAAATTTCTCTTTTCTTATTTTACATTTTTTACATTTTCTGTTTCCACATATTTTTTATTTTTTATTTTTGCTGTAATCGTATAGAGCTAGTTTGTAGAAAACTCTCGCTCGTCGTCGTGCCGTTGCTTTCGAAATGCATTGGATGCGAAAATACCTCTGTATTGTGAGTTTGACAGCATTAAGCCGAGGGGTGGCTTGGTTCCAAACTAAGTGGGAACATTTATGTGCATCTTGTGTTTCCACTATATTGCTACTTAATCTCCAATATCCTTTCACCGACAGGGAAATGGGTTTATCTGCTTGTACGGTAAATTCGAGCGTATGATCATGTGATTAGAGGTGATGATATGTACACACTGTCGATTCTAGAAGCTTAAGTGGCGTGATAAAATGTAAATTGAACCTTATCCTTGTATCTAACTTCCCGGGCGCCATGTAGATGCAGTTGGGTGACAATTTCTCTCAGTGCTTCTGACTTGAAAGTTGGTTCTCTGTGTTCTATTAGATGAAGAACTCAACTGAAGTCTCCTGGTATTACAGTGTTCATGCCTGGAGCCAGCAAGTATAGCACGATACATCTACGGTACATCGTTCTATCATGCACTGACTTGTAATTTATAGGGCTAGGATTTTTAGGTAAATAAATATTTCTTTATGTAAATACATATTTTAAACATATTGTCTATAAATACATAAATTCCTGCTTTTCACTTATTAGCACATAAAAATACATAATATTGACACTTTTTAAAAATCAGCATGCGCGATCTTTCAGTTTATTGCATTTTTGTTCTGTGTTACGTCGACGGGGAAGAACCTGTGAGCTATCTAATCTTCATGCAGAGCGTATGTCAGCTCGCAGTTGTGTTTTTCATATATTGTCACCCCGTCCCACTCACTGTGGAAGCCGGGGATGTCTAAAGTAAAAGCAAATACATGTTATCGTCTGCAGCAGTATGTTGCAGAATTTAAGGATAATTTTACTTCTGATGGGGACGTTCTGTTCTGCCAACCATGTGGGAAAGCAATCAAGGCCGAACAGCGATCAAGTTACACAACACCTCGAGGGCAAGAAACATATTTCCGCAGTTTCGCGCCTTCAGAAGAAGTGTTTCGCGATAATCGTCGGTCATTTGTGATGGACAACCTGAAGATGTATCTCGTTGTGTATTGTAATTCTTCAGTAGTCAGTGAGGCATAGCATAAATTTCATTCGTGAATACTGCAAATTGTTTATATTGTCATTAATAAACTAAATTATAATTAAATATTTTTACTTTTTTTGTCACATATTTCAGAAATATTTAATAAATAAAAAATAAATATTTTCCCGATTTTTAGCAGCTAAAAATCCGTGCCCTAGTAATTTATAACCCAGCTCACCTAACCATGTTCACTGGGTACGAAATAGGCTACTGAACTTCACAACCAGTCTTAATTATCACAACTAAGGTACCTTGCCAGCTGCGTATGTAATAAATACTGTGACAACATGACAGCAACCAGGGCTTCGCGACCCACTGTTGTAATCGGTACATGCTATACATCTGGCAGTGACTTATTGCGTGACCTGTCCACCACACGGCCTCTGCGAAGTTCCGTTCTATAGAGAAGTCCCTCGCTGTAGTAGCATTACCTGCCTGTATGCGCGTCGCACCGTCTCCGTGTTGTTTAGAGTGTGGGACTTGACCTGTCCACCACACGGCCTCTGCGAAGTTCCGTTCTATAGAGAAGGCCCTCACTGTAGTAGCATTTATCTGCCTGTATGCGCGTCGCACCGTCTCCGTGTTGTTTAGAGTGTGGGACTTGACCTTTCCACCACACGGCCTCTGCGAAGGTCCGTTCTATAGAGAAGGCCCTCACTGTAGTAGCATTTATCTGCCTGTATGCGCGTCGCACCGTCTCCGTGTTGTTTAGAGTGTGGGACTCGACCTGTCCACCACACGGCCTCTGCGAAGTTCCGTTCTATAGAGAAGGCCCTCACTGTAGTAGCATTTATCTGCCTGTATGCGCGTCGCACCGTCTCCGTGTTGTTTAGAGTGTGGGACTTGACCTTTCCACCACACGGCCTCTGCGAAGGTCCGTTCTATAGAGAAGGCCCTCACTGTAGTAGCATTTATCTGCCTGTATGCGCGTCGCACCGTCTCCGTGTTGTTTAGAGTGTGGGACTTGACCTTTCCACCACACGGCCTCTGCGAAGGTCCGTTCTATAGAGAAGGCCCTCGCTGTAGTAGCATTACCTGCCTGTATGCGCGTCGCACCGTCTCCGTGGGACTTGACCTTTGTAATCTTATCTGCCGGTGAACTTGTTTCCGTGTTCAGTGGCGGTCGTATTCTCGGGGAAAAAGGGGCAAGTCTCTCTGAGATAAGGCTGCTCCCCGCTGCTGGCCGCGAGTCGTACTGCTATCGAGTGGGCGTGCTGAAATGCTTCGGGCAGTCAATTTTTAAATGGATGGTTGTAAATACTAGCATTTGTGTAACACTGATTCATATGAGGGGCTTTGGGACATCGTTGCCATGCAGCCCCGTGTACATGGGTGTGGGTAAAACCTGTGTAGTTGTGTATTTATAATTAGGGCTAAAATTTGGCTGTTAGTGGCTACGGCCTTAATTTAGGAACCGTTTCGGCATTCGCCTGGAGCAGAGATGTGAAACTACGTAACACCATTTCTGAGAAGGCTGAAGTATGAATCGAACCCACCTCTTCTCAGTTCTACCTCAAACTGCTGAGTGAACTCCATTCCAGCCTTCGCAGCAGAATTACATTCCTTGGCAGAGTTGGGATTAGAACGTGGACCTCCATGGTGTCAGCCAAGAATAATTGTCACTACAGTACACCACAAGATGGGCGTGCAAATATTTTATGACGTTCGTAAACAACCTGAGTGAGGTGGCCTTCAACACAAATGAATATATATGTAGCCTATGTGGTGGTAGACCCCATATTATTCCTTATTCTAGGGGGTCGAGATACGATGAAAGTCAATGTAGCGGATGGTTTTTACGGCCGGATGTCCTTCCTGACACCAACCTCATGAGAGGAGTAAATGAAGGTGAATGAAACTGGGCAAGGATGTGGAAGGTAGTTGCTGTGGCCTGTCAGAAGGTAACGTCCCAGCATTTGCCTGGAGTTGAAGATGGGGAAACCACGGAAAACACTTTCAAGGACGGCTGACGGTGGGACTCGAACCCACGGCTACTGAGTCTGCAGGGAGCTTGGCCCCATGGCCTAGAGTTGCGAGTTAGCGAGCGTAGCTACCCCTATCGGTGTTCAATACAAAGGAAGATTGTAGGTTTACGAGACCGTGAATCCTGTGATTATGAGCCACGGGACCTCCTTTTTACGTGAATTCCGAACCACAGGACATGGCATTTCAGTTCGAAAATCTCACATGTATTGACCGGGAATCGAACCCAGTTCACTTTGGTGAGAGGCCAACAGCTTGACCGCTGCGCCACCATGCCCCTGAATCTTCAATACAAATGACTGACAGTTCATTCCTCATGTTCATTTTGAATTGCCTGATACCATTACCTACTGGAAATTTATGGTTGCTAGGCCAAGATTCATGGGCTGCGCCGTGTTTCACGAAAATGTTATGTTGTTATTTTTCATTAGGTAGAACGGAATTTACACTATATTAATGATTCGACTTTTGTTTCTTCGATATCTGCCGCTGCAATGTATACTAAGGTATTCAACTCTGAGATTTTCTGATAACGTCGTAATGTTAGCCGACACATCAGAGGGTTTGAATGAGTTTTTAAATGGTATGAATTCTGTATTGAGGAAAGAATTCGTGATGAAAATTATTAAATGTAAGAACAAAAATATATCTGAATGCAGTCGAAAGAAATCATAAACCCGTATGGACGTCGAATTGACAGGTGAAAAGCTAAGGGAAATAGGAGACTTCTGTTACTTAAGAAGCAAAATAGCCAGTGATGGACGAAGCAAAGGGGATATAAGAAGTAGGTGAGCATGGGAAATAAAAGCATTTCTAAAGAAAAGGAATATGTAGACATGGAATATAGGCCTACTGTAGATTTAGGTAATAGGAAATCATTTTTGAAAGCCTTTGTTTGGAGCGTGGCACTCTATAGAAGTGAAACTTGGAATGTTGGAGCAGCAGAAAAGAGGAGAATTCAAGCGTTTGAAATGTGGTGTTACAAGAGAATGATAAAGATCAGATGGTAGATACGGTTACAGGTATTAAGACGATTGGGAGAGGAGAGATGTTTCTGGCAACTGCTAATGAAGAGAAGAGATAGGTTGGTAGGACACGTTCTAAGACACCCAGGAATAGAAAACTTAGTTATGGAAGGAAGGGTCGAGGACAAGAACTGTAGGGGTAGACCAAGGTTAGAATATGTTAAACAGATTGCCTCGGATGTAGTAGGATGTGGTATCTGTGTAGAGATGAAATTATTAGTTCAGGACAGGGAAGTATGGAGGGCTGCATCAAACCAGTAAAAAGACTGAAGGCTCAAACAACCCAAGGTACTGTCTCCAAGAAATTACCAAATAGTTTTTCGAGAACATTTTGAGTTGTTGCCTTGATGAAGCCCGAGTTTGTTGACGATTCTAGTTGCACGTCTCATACAGTAGTTGGTATGTCTGCCGCCTGGCGCAGTGGCTGTCATCCCTGAGGTCCGCGATCGATTCCCGGCTTTGCCAAGAAATTTAATTGTGGTCTGAGGGCTGAAATGGAGTTCACTCAGCATCGCGAGGCAAAACAGAGAAGATGTGGGTTCGATTGCCCGATCAGCAATCTTGGAGGTGGTTTTCCCCCCAAGCAAAGTGCCGGGATGATTGTTTACTTAAAGCCACGGCCCCCTCCATTCCTATCCTCACCTGAATTGCAGATACTCACAACCCCAGCCACCACAATAACACAGGTTTGTGTGAGTGTATACATACACACACCCATGTACATGAGGCTAAACGACACGAGTAGGGAATATAAGGCGGTTCTGGGGCAGGGGCTAATGCGTAACATGGCCGCCGCGCGCAATCAGCCCTATGTTATTCTTATGGAGGGGTCAGTCAGAGCTGGCACAAGGGCTAATGCGCAAAATGGCCGCCATACTCTGAGACCGTGAATAATGTCACAGGGGTAGTTCGACTGTGTAGTCGCTAAATGGAATATTTATTATTATTATTATTAATTTTATTAGGTAATTATTGATTGATAGCTTGCCACGGTGGGTGAGTGGTTATTGTGTCGGACTACTTACCCCAAGCTTGAAGGTTCGCTCTTGGTCGTCGTAAGTGATTTTTGAAAGTCGGCAAAAATTAAGACACGCATGTCATACGATGTTGGCATGTAAAAGAACCCAGGGAGTGGTCGGCTATGTAGTTGCTAAATGAAATATTTATTATTATTAATATTATTATTATTATTTATTATTATTATTACTATTATTATTAGGTAATTATTGATTGATCATGTACAATCAAGACCAGCCTCATATTGCCCCACTTTATGGTGTAGTGGTTAGCATTCTTGGCTGTTACTGTGGAGGCTCGGGTTCGAGTCCTGGCTCTGTCAAGATTTTAAATTCTAGGCTGAGGGTTGGAATGGGGTACACTCAACCTTGTGAGGCAAAACTGACAGGAGCTGGCTTTTGATTCATACCGCTGCCATTCTGCCTAACCCAACTTCACCTAACCTAACCTAACCTAACCTTACTTAACCTAACCAGATCCCACCTTACCTTACCTAACCTAACCTAACCTAACTTAACTTCAAAGTCAGAAGGTACAATTCATTTATTGTTTTTTATACCCTCATAAATTACATATAGAGAATGTCCATTACGATTTAGATCCTCGAGCACATTTTTCTGACATATATCATTAAAACGTGTAGAAAGGAATGTCTGATAATTTTCACTAACACATAATACAAGTTCACCATACATTGTGTCCACTTTTTGAATGTTAATGATACGGAAAAGAGTATGCATTGGTAATTCAGTGAGCTTTTTTCTCTCTAATCAACAGTTCTACCCCCATAGCATTGTGAATATTTATTGTAGTAGCCTATAAAGAAACAAAAAAAAAATCATATCTATTACAGTTTAGCTATAAGTGACCAGAACCACTATAACATTTTATTCTAATAAGGAGATTTCCATAATGATAAGAAAACAAAGCTTACCATAATGATGGATTGTGTGTAAGTAAACGTCTTTTGCTGCATGATGCCACTACTAAACTGATAGTCATACAACAGACAAGTGAGTTCATGTTTCGCTGACGTAATCGTATGTTCCCACGCACTTCCTGTGTGTTGCACGCGCCATAGTGGCTAAATTTGAAACTAGATGAGATGATTTGCTGATGTAATCGTATGTTCCCCCGCACGCACACGCAAGCCCCTGTGGACGGGTCCTTGTGGACGAGTCCCTGTGGACGGGTCCCTGTGAACGGGTCATTGTTGACGGGTCCTTGTTGACGGGTCCTTGTTGACGGGTCCTTGTTGACGGGTCCTTGTGGACGAGCCCCTGTGGACGGGTCCTTGTTGACGGGTCCTTTTTGACTAATCCCTTTAGACCGGTTCCTTTTGACTGGTTCATGACCCCTAATGCTATAATGAAATTAAACGTTGTTCCACATGATACGCAAGCAAAGAGCCGATCGCTACTATGAATTAACATGTTTGTTTTTGTTTTGTTTTACGCATGTGCACTTGTTTTTTTTGTAAGAGGGCGGGCTTTTTGGATACAGATTTATAGATGAGTTATTTTTTTTAAATTACCAAAAGATCCAAAACTAATAGGTAATTAGCTTTTTAACATCTCATGAACCAATAAGGCTATGGGACTTGTATTAGAGGTCGTTGGACTTGAGGTGACATTTTGTTTTTGTATGTATTATTTTTTTTGTTTTGTTAAAAGGGCCTAACTACACTTTTGTTAATATCTCGCTAACTAATAATCAGAGAGGGTCAAGTGAGGTGTCATGGGACTCAGGATGGTCAACCCTTTTCCATGACCAACGAATTTACCGAAAAGATTCAAAACAGCAAAGTCATTGACCTAAGATTTTATAAAAACTAATAATTGAATATTAACATGTGAGGTGTCATAGGACATAGAATGGTCAACCCTTTCCCATGGCCAATGCATTTACCAAAAATACCCAATACATCAAGGTCATTGACCTGAGATTTTATAAACTAATAATCGGGTACGAACATGTGAGATGTTTACCATGTGTGATGAAACATAGCTAGGTAGAGAAAGAATTAGTGTAGGCTACATGTATGGTGACTGACAAGTCTTTTACCATTGAAACTTGTTTTCAGATCAAACTGCAGTATAGAGAGAGTATAGGTTGCAGGTATGGGTTAATAAATGAGAAACGGTGTACGCAAAATCTGATTTATCAAAAATTAAGAGTAGACTATCTTTATTTGATTGGTTAAAGAGGATAGCTAAAACACAAAAATGCTCAGTGGTTGCCGAGACAAAATGATCTCTACACACAACAAGTTTAAATACTTGAGGCTAATAATCAATACACACATACACACTCGCTTGTTCTAAACTAAACTGTGTTGCTGTCAGTGCTCAGACAGTAGGCTGATGACGAAATGCATTGCTAACAGAAATATAATCATTTCCGGTTGTCTAATGTTACCAGCTATCCATTTATTTATTTTTGTGTTGCAGTGGTAAGCACTTTTAGCTCTTGTATTGGTAGTCTTAACTCGATTTCCAGGTCTGAGGCCTAGAACGAGTCGAACTAAGAAACAAGGGCATTGTGGTGCAGTGGTTAAGCTGTTAGCCTTTCACCAGAGGGTTCGATTTGAGGTTAATATGTATGTCATAAACATATTAAACAAAACAAAACAGAGATAACGTTTAAAACTGATTACATTTGTGACTTTTCAAATTATTACTTGGATTACAAATACAAAGGTGAACTGGGTTTGATATACAGTTAATGCTGTCTATCACACGCTCGACTGTAAGAAAGCCAAAAGAGCAAAAGGCTTTGGTAGAGCAGTGGTAAAATTGCTATATGTAGAGAACTACCTGGCAAAGCTATATCGCATAAACAGTGCAGGATACAATCCAGAAATCAAATGTGTATCTTGTGGAACAGAGAAATGCACTTACGAGAAAATGCAAGTTCATGTGTAATATGACCTAACACACAAGTGTTCACCTGTGCACGTGCACAATAAGAGCTAACAAGTCACATTCTGTTTAGTTCGTACGTAACGTTAGGTTAGGGCTAATGCACACATCATAGTACACGAGGCACATGTCATTTGAGAGCAGGTCAAGGGATCTAACTTGGTGGATGGATGTGTTCTAACGAGTCATTTGTAGTTGAAAGAGAATAATACTTGTTCTTAAGATGTTAAAACTGAGGAGATGGTATGTACAGTAAGACGTCTTGTTATTTCCTGTGTAATATTACAGACATGGCAGAGAGCACACAGTTCTGTTGCTATGACTACGCTGCAATAATTTGAAACCCTACGTGTTCATTAAGACAATGAGTTATGATTATACAAAGTTAGCAGTCATTGGATATTACACAGGTGTTCTTCCGGTGTCATGTTGCTGACATGGCAGAGAGCGCACAGTTCTATTGCTACGACTAACGCTGCAGTAATTTGAAACCCAAGGTGTTGATCAAGACAATGGGTGATGATTATGCAAAGTCAGCAGTAATTGGATACCACACATCAACATTGACTAAATCATAAACGTGTTGTCATAACCAGCAGAAACCTTATTTAAAGATTTTAGATTTTACATTTTAAATTTAAGATTTTTTGATTTTTAGATTTTACTTTTTTACATTTTCCTAAAAGAGTAAACAACAAGGTCACATACCTAACCTCATTAAACCTAACTTTACCAAACCTAACTTAAGCTAATCCAAAGGCTAATGCACATACCCAAAGCATATAAGGTACATGCAACTATCCTTATGCTAGTCTTACAGGTTACTGTACAACATGATCCCTACCCAAACGGATTTTTTTTCATTTTGTTGTTTACACATATATCAATTTTCCAATTTCCCATTTTCAGTTTTTTTAATGTCAGTTTTTAGTTTTTTCAATTTCATAATATGGAAAACATGGATTTTTGCATTTTGTTGTATACACATTTATTAATTTCACAATTTCCCATTTTTAGTTCTTAAAATGTCAGTTTAAAGTTTTTCAATTTCATGATATAGAAACATGGATTTTCCAGTTTGTTGTTTTCACATTTGTCAATTTACCAAATTCACATTTACAGTTTTTTTTAAATTTCAGTTTAGTGTTTTTGTTCTATTCGTTAATTTGGAAACATGGATTTTTTTACAATTTGTGTTTTTTACATGTCATGCAACTATCCTTATGCTAGTCTTATAGGATACTGTACAACATGATCACTACCCCACTGGATTTTTTTTCACATATGCCAATTTTCCAATTCCCCATTTTCAGTTTTTTTTAATATTAATTTTAAGTTTTTCAATTTCATAATATGGAAACATGGATTTTGCATTTTGTTGTTTACACATTTATCAATTTCACAATTTCCCATTTACAGTTCTTAAAATGTCAGTTTAAAGTTTTTCAATTTCATGATATAGAAACATGGATTTTCCAATTTGTTGTTTTCACATTTATCAATTTACCAAATTCCCATTTACAGTTTTTAAAATTTCAGTTTAATGTTGTTGTTTTTTTCTATTTGTTAATATGGAAACATGGATTTTTCGTATTTGTGTTTTACATGTTCATTTTGCATTAGGAGTGGAGAGAGGTGGGTAGTAATTAAAAATGTGCAAGCAGTGTCCATTGTTAACAGGTCATTGTTGACGAGTCCTTTTCATACAACAGAAAAGTGAGTTCATGTTTCGCATGCATTACCTAAAATGTAATACCATGCAAGTGTTTAACATTTTTCAACTAACCTGTTAGTATGATTTGCACACTACAAAGGTTATATCTGTTCTGGTAATAGAATTACTTAGCGTTGGCTTTTATATTTAACATGTACAGTTTAAAGTGATAGAAAAGTGGTAGAAATGTGGTAGCAAAGTGGTAGACAAGTGGTAGACAATTGGTAACAAAGTGGTAGAAAAGTGGTAGCAAAGTGGTAGCAAAGTGGTAGAAAAGTGGCAGAAAAGTGGTAGCAAAGTGGTAGAAAAGTGGTAACAAAGTGGTAGAAAAGTGGTAGCAAAGTGGTAGCAAAGTGGTAGAAAAGTGGCAGAAAAGTGGTAGCAAAGTGGTAGAAAAGTGGTAGCAAAGTGGTAGAAAAGTGGTAGCAAACCAGAAAAGTGGTAGCAAAGTAGTAGCAAAGTGGTAGAAAATATTACATGTATTGTTAAGAAATAGTTTAAGCGGTTACATGGATTCATTACACAATAATTTTAGCATGACAAAGCTCATCTTCTATATCCAATAGTTCTTCCTCATATTTAGTATGACCAGTTTACACATTTATCAATTTCACAATTTCCCATTTACAGTTCTTAAAATGTCAGTTTAAAGGTTTTCAATTTCATGATATAGAAACATGGATTTTCCAATTTGTTGTTTTTTTTTCATTAATTAATTTATCAAATTCCCATTAACAGTTTTTAAAATTTCAGTTTAATGGTTTTTTTTCTATTTGTCAATATGGAAACATGGATTTTTCCAATTTGTATTTTACATGTTCATTTTGCATTAGGAGTGGAGAGAGGTGGGTAGTAAATAAAAATGTGCAAGCAGTGTCCATTGTTGACAGGTCATTGTTGACGAGTCCTTTTCATACAACAGACAAGTGAGTTCATGTTTCACATGCATTACCTAAAATGTAATACATGCAAGTGATTAACATTTTACAAATTAGCTTATGTGTTAGTTTATGTGTGGGGTCTTATGTTGGGCATTTTGTGTTGGCTTATTTAACAAGTTATTTTGTCAATGCATTGAGTGGATTCTTCTCTTGGTCTTGGAATGTATATCAGTCCATTTTATCACAACATAATGCTTACTGCCATGTTTGTAAGCAACAACAACACACTAAACTTTCAAAAAAATCTAAAGTACTCTAAGGTACTCTCAACTCGTACTCTTACCTCTATCCCATGTCAAGTCAAGAACATTATTTTTTTTTTCAAAAAAAGGTGAATGGGAAAGTAGACTATATGTTTAAACTAAAAAAAATCATATAAAGTCATATGTTAACTCTAACACCTACGTTTATCCCATTCTTAGTCGAAAAATATTATATTTTTTAAATTTTTCTAAAAAATATTTGGAAAGTAGGCTATATTTTTGAAAACTATTCATTCTATAAAGTCATATATAGACTCAACCAATGGCTTTTATATCCTTAATCGTTAGAACAAAATATGGAATTTTTGACATTTTTTCCAAAAATGTTCATTTTTTAAAATGGACTATATTTTGGAAACTAGGAATTTTACAAAAAAGTGTGTTTGACATAAATGACAGGTATTTACCCCCTCTACCCACAAACCAAGTCCCAGATCTCTGGGACAAAATCCAAAAATGTTTAATTGTGAAAGTAGGCGATATTTTCAAAACGTATCATTCTAAAAAGTCATATATAGACTCAAACAAATGTTCTTTAAGTTATTTAACGTTAAAACAAAACTTAACATTTTTTTCTCATTTCCGAAAAAAGTCCAATTTTCAAAATTGTCTATATTTTGGAAACTGAGATTTTTACAAAAATGTTTGTTTAACGTAAATGAAAGGTCTTTACCCCCTCTACCCCAAAAAATAAATTTCAGGACCCTAGGACAAAAACTATGCAATAGTGTGTTTGTGAGAGTTCAAGGCCCACCTCCATCTCCCCACCTCACAAGATGGCGGCCGTAGCTTAACTTAACGTAGCCTAACCTAACAAGATGGCGGCCGTAGCTTAACTTAACCTAACCTACGAGGTGTGATCAAAAAGTTCCAAAAAAGTGACTGCGACTTAAACTAACCTAGCCTAGCAATTATATTATATTAGCTGCTAAACGTACAGCTAGAGTTCCTGGTCGAATTACATTTCTGATAGTTTCAATACAGACCATAAAAGGTATAAGAGCTGCAGGTGTACCTTGAGGAACTAGGTGAGCAAATATATGTTGGGTATGGTTGATTCACCCATAGATTATAAAACTAAATCATAGGGGTAGAGCTAATGCTAGAGTTATTACTAAGTGTCTACCTACAACGTGTGTTCAAAAAATTTCAAAATGGCGGCCGTAGCTTCACTTAACCTAACCTAACTTAACTTAAACCTACGAAGTGTGATCAAAAAATTTTCAAAATAGTGGTCATAGCTTAACTGAACCTTGCCTAACCTAACCTAACCTAAACCTACGAAGTGTGATCATAAAGTTCCAAGATGGCGGTCGTAGCTTAACTCAACCTATCATAACCCTACGAGGTGTGATCAAAAAGTTCCGAAAATGACTGCCGTAGCTTAACTTAACCTTTGAGTCATTTTTGGAACTTTTTGATCACACCTCGTAGGGTTAGGTTAGGTTGAGTTAAGCTACGACCGCCATCTTGGAACTTTATGATCACACTTCGTAGGTTTAGGTTAGGTTAGGTTAGGCAAGGTTCAGTTAAGCTATGACCACTATTTTGAAAATTTTTTGATCACACTTCGTAGGTTTAAGTTAAGTTAGGTTAGGTTAAGTGAAGCTACGGCCGCCATTTTGAAATTTTTTGAACACACGTTGTAGGTTAGGTTAGGTTAGGCTAGGCTAGGTTAGGTTAAGTCGCAGTCACTTTTTTGGAACTTTTTGATCACACTTCGTAGGTTAGGTTAGGTTAAGTTAAGCTACGGCCGCTATCTTGTTAGGTTAGGCTAGGTTAAGTTAAGCTACGGCCGCCATCTTGTTAGGTTAGGGTAGGTTAAGTAAAGCTACGGCCGCCATCTTGTGAGGTGGGGAGGTGGAGGTGGGGCCAGAACTGTCCAAAACACACTACTGCACAGTTTTTGTCCTAGGGTCCTGTAATTTATTTTTTGGGGTAGAGGGGGTAAAGACCTTTCATTTACGTTAAACAAACATTTTTGTAAAACTCTCAGTTTCCAAAATATAGACAATTTTGAAAATTGGACTTTTTTCGGAAAAATGAAAAAAATGTTAAGTTTTGTTTTAACGTTAAATAACTTAAAGAACATTTGTTTGAGTCTATATATGACTTTTTAGAATGATACTTTTTGAAAATATCGCCTACTTTCACAATTAAACATTTTTGGATTTTGTCCCAGAGATCTGGGACTTGGTTTGTGGGTAGAGGGGGTAAATACCTGTCATTTATGTCAAACACACTTTTTTTGTAAAATTCCTAGTTTCCAAAATATAGTCCATTTTAAAAAATGAACATTTTTGGAAAAATGTCAAAAATTCCATATTTTGTTCTAACGATTAAGGATATAAAAGCCATTGGTTGAGTTTATATATGACTTTATAGAAATGATTAGTTTTCAAAAATATAACCTACTTTCCAAATATTTTTTAGAAAAATTTAAAAAATATAATATTTTTCGACTAAGAATGGGATAAACGTAGGTGTTAGAGTTATCACATGACTTTATATGATTTTTTTTTAGTTTAAACATATAGTCTACTTTCCCCATTCACCTTTTTTTGAAAAAAAAAATGTTCTTGACTTGACATGGGATAGAGGTAAGAGTACGAGTTGAGAGTACCTTAGAGTACTTTAGATTTTTTTGAAAGTTTAGTGTGTTGTTGTTGCTTACAAACATGGCAGTAAGCATTATGTTGTGATAAAATGGACTGATATACATTCCAAGACCAAGAGAAAAATCCACTTGTAGCTCACCCCATGGGTGTCCGCTAGAAGCAGCTACTAACTCCGGCGAACCGAACACTCCCGGCACTAAAAGCCATATGCTAAAAAAACTATCTGAATCGTTGGATTGCTCAGTATCAGTTTGATGCATGGAATGTTCACTAGGAGCATCACTTAGACAGTGAGAAGCACAGCCTTGGTCGTCAACATCTGTAAATACGTCGTCCTCTTCTTCAATACAGCTCAAAAGAACAGATTCACTAGGCCTATTAGCCTTTAAAACTTCACTTTGACACTGCTCACAAACATATTACACCAGCACGGAACGCGCAAAAAATGTAACGCCAGAGGTATCGAGGCTAGAAGCCACCTGATGATAATCGTGTGGCCTCCGGAGAGGCCGAGTGCAGGTCTTTCTAGTTGACGCCCGTCGGCGATCTGCACGTCGTAATGAGTACGAAGTGATTATGAAGACGGCACATACACCCAGTCCCCGAGCCACGGGAATTAACCCCAGGAGATTAAAGATTAAAAGCCCTGATGGCTCGGCCGGGGATCGAACCCGGGGCACTTCGGGCTAAAGCCTAGCGCGCTAACCATTTAGCCACGGAGCCGGACTAGAAGCCACCTAAAACTGCCTCTGACGCGACCGGTACGCACTTACCCCCTTCCCACACGTGACTCGTGTGCGTGAATCATCGCATACCAAAGCAAAACATGTCACTCATATACTCATTTGAGAATACCTGGAGTTTGAAAAGGTTGAGTCTTAAAACAAAAAGTTTTCTTAATAAGGAATGTTTTTGTTAGGAGCAACCTAACAACGATACCGATGGCAGGTTAAGAATAACACAGTTGCAAGCTGACATACGCTTTGCATGAAGATTAGATAGCTCACAGGTTCATCCCCGTTGAAGTAACACGGAACAAAAATGCAATAACTGAAAGATCTAGCATACTGATTTAAATAAATGTAAATATTATGTATTTTTATGTGCTAATAAGTGAAAACCAGGAATTTATGTATTTATAGAAAAAATGCTTAAAATATATATATACAAAAAATATATTTATTTACCTAAACACTACATATTACAATACTGAGAGACTATTTGAAAAAACGCACTTTATATGATGCGGAAGTTGGCAGAGAACAGCTGGTGCAGCGCAAGGGTCCATTCTTGGTTCAAACCTTTGGAACATCACGTACAATGGCTTATTACGGCCGGAGATACCAGAAGATACGACACTTGTGGGTCATGCTGAAGATGTGGCTGCTTTTGTAGTAACCCGTAACTTGGAGATGGCTCAATTTAATCTGAACCAAGTGCTGCGGTGGGCAAAAGAATGGATGATGAATCACAGATTAGAACTGGCAGACTATAAAATTGTATTGGCACATGTTAAAAGGACCTCAGTCACAAGAAATAGGAAACTGAGTTAAGCATGAAAATCTCATGACATAAGATAGCCTCAACCATCTATGTTAAAAGGGATTGAGTCACACGCGTAGGATACCTAATATTTCGTAGCTAAGGAAATTCTTAACTTACGCTAAAAGGTTCTCTGTCCGTTGCTTTGACATAGTTTCTTTATCCTGTTTCTCAAAATTAGGTTGCTTGGACTGAGGCCCTATTAGCATGTGCCGATTCAATTGTCCTTGTGACAATTTTTTTTTTTAGCGTATGGCTTTTAGTGCCGAGAGTGTCCGAGGACATGTTCGGCTCGCCAGTTTTGTAGCTGCTTCGAGACGGACACCCAATGGGTGAGCTACAAGTACCGTTGGAGAGGAAAGTTGGAAGGGAAGGGTGAGGAGTTGGAAGGTAGCGGCTGTGGCCTATAGTGAGGGACCAACCCCGGCATTTGCCTGGAAGGAAGATGGGAAACCACAGAAGACCATCTTCAAGGTTGCCGGCGGGGGGATTTGAACCTCCTCGCCTCCCGGATGTGAGCGACTGCCATTAGTCATGCCGTAACCACCACGGCTAACTCACCCGGTCTTGTGACAAAAAGAAGGATTGATACCCTCGTGCTGATGCAGGTCGGGTAGATAGTCATCGATACATCCAGGAGCAAAACGTATTTAGGAAAAACGCGTAATACGAAGCTCACATTCTGGAACCTCACTCAATGGGTAACAAACAAGGCGGCAGAATCCATGACTGCACTGAGTAGACTGATGGGCAATATTAGTGACCCGAAACCCAGTAAACGACAGCTTCTCATGTCCACTGTTAAATCGATCCATCTATACGGTTCTCAAATCTGGGCTGAGTCCTTGTAGTTTGAAAAGTATTGGAGACGGATGTCGGCAGTACAGAGGAGAGCAGCTTTACGAATTGCATGCGCATATCGTACGGTGTCTGAACCTGCTATTCTCATGGTAGCAGCAGTAGCTTCCATTGACTTTCTAGCCTTAGAAAGACAGAAGATCCGGCGCACCCCAGAAGAGCTGAGAAGGAAACGGGAAAAGGAGCTAGCTGTCAGCCACAGAATGGATCGATGGCAACAGACACGGGCAGATGATTCCCGAGGGAAAAGGACGAAGAATTTCATACCATCCCTAGCTGACTCGGTTGACCGGAATCATGGTGAAGTGAACTATTACCTCACACCATTCTTGAAAGGTCGCGGATATTTCCGAAAATTCCTCCCCAGAATAGAGCGAGCGAGTAGTCCGGTGCGCATTTACTGCAATGACATCGTTGACGCACTCCACACTTTCTTTGTGTCCATTGGCTTCCACAAAGAAGATGCTTGGAAGATGAGCAGGGAAAACAGACTCCAGATAAAATCGTGCATATTATGCTGCAAAACCAAGAATCTTGGGATCCAGCAGCAGTGTATGAGGAAAGTCCTTTGCACCAAAGAAGAGGGACTTAGATGCTTATCTATACTAATATAATAAAGCTGAAGAGTTTGTGTGTTTAAACGCGCTCTAATCTGGAACTACCAGTCGGATTCGAAAAATTATTTTTGTATATGATAGCCAGATTCAAGAGGAATAGTTTAGGCTATGTTAAATTTCGGACAAACCACTCCATTCCCTGCATTCTGGCTTTTGGCACAAATCTACACCGTTTAACCGATCTGAACCAAAATTCGTATACTTAGGCCTACCCTTTGGAACCCTGCGAGTAACACTGTATACATGAAATTTTTGACAGACCAGTCTATTCCCTGCATTTAGGCCCTTTGCCACAAATCTATACCGTTTCACTAATCTGAACCAAAATTTGTATACTTACCCTTAGGAATCCTGCGAGTAACACTGTCTACATGAAATTTATGACAGACCAGTCCATTCCCTGCATTTAGGCCCTTTGGCACAAATCTACACCTTTTCACCGATATGAACCAAAATTTGTATACTTCCCTTTGGAACCCTGTGAGTAACACTGTTTACATGCAATTTCGGACAGACCACTCCATTCCCTGCATGTATGCCCTTTGGCACAAATCTACACCGTTACACCGATCTGTACCAAAATGTGTATACCTACTCTTTGGAACCCTGCGAGTAACATTGTCCGCATGAAATTTTGGGCAGACAAATCCATTCCCTGCATTTAGGCCCTTTGGTACAAATCTACACCGTTTCACCGATCTGAAGCAAATTTCACATACTTACCCTTTGGAACCCGACGAGTGACACTGTCTGCTTGAAATCTCGGACAGACCACTCCATTCCCTGCATTTAGGTCATCTGGCACAAATCTACACCGTTTCACCGATCTGAACCATATCTTGTATACTTACTCTTTGGAACCCGACGAGTGACACTGTCTGCTTGAAATCTCGGACAGACCACTCCATTCCCTGCATTTAGGTCATCTGGCACAAATCTACACCGTTTCACCGATCTGAACCATATTTTGTATACTTACTCTTTGGAACCCTGCGGGTGACACTGTCCACCTCAAATTTCCCTGCATTTAGGCCATTTATCACAAATCTACACCGTTCCTCCTAATTGCACCAAATTTTACTTTCACTTTGAAATCCTGCTGATAACAGTGTCCACTTGATATTTTGGACAACGCTCTCCATTCCCTACATTTAGAATAACAAACAAACTGAACTTGAAAACCACGTATTAAGGCCCTAGAAACATTCATGTCCGTAGTAGTGTAACTGTAAGAGTATTTTAATAAGTCCATTGTTGACTGGCAATTCGGGCTACGTCATGTTGTCTCTACCAGTGTTCTGGTGCAGAATTGCGAAAATAGTTAAATCTTGCGTTGCTTATAAATTGCAGTCAAGGGGAGTAATTAGTGCAAAAGGATGTCTCAGGCCCCTTAAAACAGTTATCATGATGAACATATTATGCCTCTATATACTGCAAGTGCAATGATGTAGGTGCTGTACATTGAGGTTATCAGCTGCAATAAGTGTTGGTGCTTTCAAATTTACCTTCATTTATTCCGAAAGTTATCGATGAGCGCTATGTGGCGGTAAATGACTACTATTCTACGTCAGGAGCTCGGGACTGCCGAAGTTTTCCAAAGTGTTCTGATTATTTTCCTACGGCGCTATGTGACAAGAGACGACACTATTGGTCTCTACATTTCTAACAGGCAATGAGATATAGGCCCTAGGCAGTGTCTTATTTCACTTACTCCTCTTTCTAAACATATTTTAAAATTTGTTTGTAAATTACATGTGTCAGTGCTGTAGTTATTAAACGGCCGTTTCCCTATTCATTATTATCATAACGGGAAAATGATAGAATGTTACGTCCATTATACTGTACTACTTATCACCCCCACTACAACCACCACCACCACCACAAAAAAATTATATTTAAAACATATTTCTTTTCTGTTAGTTTAAGTAGCCTATCATGTGCCAGTTCTGTAGTAGTATTAATTATCATCCATAAAAGAAAGAAATCCACCGAGCGAAGCCGGGCACTACTGCTCGTGGGTGATAAGAGGCTTCAAGCACGACGTCACCCTGAAGTAATGCGACAGCGTTTCCAGGACGGAGACTCACGTCGTGGAAGAAGGGTATGTGGTTATTAGTGGATTTTAGTGCGGACCCCTACAAGCGTCTCAGGCAAGATTTTCCACTTTCCCCCGTAAAAATTATCATTATGATGATTATTATTATTTACCAAAATATAAGAATGTTGATCACTTATACTTTGGCAACTATAGACCAATATGCATTTCATCAATCCTACTCAAAATAATGGACAAATGCTTGGATGAGAGATTGAACAATTTCCTAAATAAATATGATATTTTAAAGGGATATCTATATGGTTAGCCAACGGCCTAGCCGTGTTGAAACACCGGATCCCATGAGAACTCCGCAGTTAAGCGACATTGGGCGCAGTCGGAACCTGGATGGTATGCCAGTTCTAGGTACAGCGCGCTGTTGGCCAACATAAGGAGGAGCGGAAAGGCCCTGGCCACCCTACCGCAAGTAAACTCCGGCTGGGGGTAGCATCTTCGGAGGCTCGGACCTGCCTTCGGGCAGAATACCAATTAAATCTTATTTAAAATCTATATGGTTTTAGGAAGGGAAAAAGTACCGAACTACTTCTGACTGAATTTGCCAATGTAATAAATAATGCTTTGAATAAGAACAATCATATTATGGTACCTTCTCTTGACTTTTCTAAAGCATTTTGACACTATAAATCACAATAAAATTCTTGCTAAATTACACGACAGTGGTATAAGAGGTACGACTTACAAACTACTTGAAAGCTATCTTAAAAACAGGGAAATGGCAGTTATGATCAAAAACACTATCAGTGACACAACAGAAGGAACATAGGATATTCGTCAAGTAACTCTTATCCCACTTACACTTTGCAACCTGTTCATAAATGACATGAATGAAGCCATTAAGCATAGTAAAATATTTATTTATGCTGATGACACCACTATATTTACCATACATAAGGACTCTAAAACAGCTTTTGATAGACTTCAAGAAGACTTCAATAACATCACAAAATGGTGTCATGACAATAATTTGTATATAAATACAACCAAATCTGAAATAAAGCACATCAGAGTTGATCACTTCACACAAGAAAAATACAAAGTAACGCACCACAGCATATCATGCATACACCAAAACATCCTTGGAGATTGCAAATGTAACACCGTTAAAAATAGTGCTTCGACACAAACATATCTAGGAATTAATCTTGATGAACACGTTAAAATGAACACACACACAGTAAACATGATTTTAAAAAACAAGAGCAAACCTTTTCAGCTTCTACAATCTCCGATTCTATGTAGAAAAGGATACTTATAAAACCACTTATAGTCCTCTGATTGAAAGCAAATTAAGATATGCTATAGCAGCTTGGGGAAATCAAAACACAACTTTTATTAATAATCTTCAAGTCAGACAAAATGGGTTCCTTAATGTTTAACTGGTATCCCTTCTTTTAATATTAAAGAGTTGTTTGAAATTACTGTACTGAATCTCTACTACCATGATGCTAGGTTCAGTCATAAGGTAAAAACATACATACAAGAGCCATAACAAGTACTAAATATGTAAAACTTTTATTTATTTATTATTTTCAAGAGAATAAATTATATTATACCATCACTACTTAATGAACTACCACCAGAATTGTCGAACTTGGACAGCAAATAACTAGCTATACGTCTCATAATAAACTATTACCTAAATGAGCAGTACCTCATAACATAAACTTATTACTATAGCTACTAGTGTGTAACTATTTGTGTCTTTAATTATTTACATTAATATTTATCTCATTATCACCTAAATCAAATTATATATTTAAAATAAAATACAAAAGAATATTAAAACAAAACAAAATTTAAAAGAATCAATAATTACGAAAAAAAAGAACATACTTTTTGGATGCACTCTTGTATTAAAATACAATCTGTATATATGTTGTAAATAATAATTAATATGTCTCACAGATAATCTGTTCTGGATTTGCCGTCAGATTCGTGAGACATATCACGTTAATGTAATATCAATAGTATTTATAAATAAATTAAGTTAAATTAAATTATTGTTGTTGTTGTTTGAGTCTTCAGTTATTTGACTGGTTTGATGCAGTCCTCCATGCCTCCCTGTACTGAGCTAATCGTTTCATCTCTACATAGCTACCACACCCTACATCCGAGGCAATCCGTTTAACATATTCTAACCTTGGTCTACCCCTATAGTTCTTGTCCTCGACCCTTTTTTCCGTAACTAAGCTTGCTATTCCTGGGTGTCTTAGTATGTGTCCTACCAACGTATCTCTTCTCTTCATTAGCAGTCACCAGAAGCATCTTTCCTCTCCCTATCTAGGCCTACCATCTGATCTTCATCATTCTCCTGTAACACCACATTTCAAACGCTTCAATTCTCCTCTTTTCTGCTGCTCCAACAGTCCAAGTTTCACTTCTATAGAGTCCCACGCTCCAGATAAAGGCTTTCAATAATGACTTCCTAATACCTAAATCTATATTCGAAGTCAACAGATTCCCTTTTTGTATAAATGTTTTCCTTGCCTGAGCCAACCTTCATTTTATGTCCTCTTTGCTTCATCCATCACTGGTTATTTGCATCCTAAGTAACAGAAGTCCCCTTATTCCTTCAGCTTTTCACCTGCCAATTTGATGTCCATAGAGGTTTCTAATTTATTTCGGCTGCATTCCAATATTTTTGTTTTTCATTTATTAATTTTCATCATGAATTCTTTCCTCAAGACGGAGTCCATACCATTCAAAAACTCATTCAAATCCTCTGGCGTGTCGGCCAGAGGATTTGCAAATCTCAGAGTTGAAATTATTTCTCCTTGGATCTTCACTCCCACTTAAAATTTTTCTCCTATTTCCTTCGTTGCTTGTTCAATGTAAAGATTGAAAAGTGTGGCTGATAAGTTGCAGCCTTGCCTATCGCCTTTATGAATACCAGCTTCTCTCTCATGTCCTTCAGCTCGAATGACTGCTGTCTAGTTGCTGTATAGATTGCAGAGCCCAATCAACATTATCAAAAGGCTTTTCTAAATCTACAAATGCCATGAACGTTCTGTTAACTTTCCTTATTCTATCTTCCAAAATCAACCTAAGACTTAGTACAGCTTCCCTTGTTCCTACATTTCTCCTGAAACCAAACTGGTCTTCACCCAACTCCGTTTCTATCTGGCTCTCAATCCTCTTGTAAATTATTCTAGACAGGATCTTTGAAGCATGAGTAATCAAGCTGATTGTACGGTAATCTTCACATCTGTCAGCTCCCACTTTCTTTGGTATAGGGATGATAACATTCTTCTTGAAATCAGGGGGTACCTCACCTGTCTCATAAATCCTACACACCAAGTGAAATAACCTGATCAGACCTTCATCTCCTATGCAGCGTAGCAACTCAATCGGTATATCATCTATGCCTGGTGCTTTGTTCCTTCTTAAGTCTTCCAATGCTCTGTCAAATTCTGATCTCAATATTAAATCTCCTTTCGCATCCTCATCAATTTCCTCTTTCCTTTCCATTACATGATTCTCAATCTCCTTTCCCTTATACAAGCACTCTATGTAAGCTTTCCATCTCTCACCCTTTTCTTCCCTATCTGTTAGAGGCTTTCCATCTGTTTCTTTAATATTGCAGCACTTAGTCTTCTTTTCCCCAAAAGTATTCTTAATCCTTCGATAAGCTGTGTCTCCTTTTCCTAATTTCAGACAATTTTCTATACCTGCACATTTCTCTTTCAACCATTCTTCTTTCGCTTCCTTGCACTTCTTGCAAACCTAATTTCTCAGACTTCTGTATTCTGTTTTCCTCTTTTCATCTCTTACATTATTGTGTTTCCGCCTTTCATCCGTTAATTCTAGTATATCTGAGTGATCCACGGTTTTCTACCTACATTTTCTTCCCTACCAATGTTTTCTTCTGCGGATTTTGTTATTTCATTCTTCAAAAGTGCCCATTCGTCTGCAATTGAAGTAATTTTTCTTCGATAGTCCTTCCTTTATACCCTTCTTGAAACTTTCGTTTACATCCTTCTCTTTCGGTGTGTCTATTGCCCACCTTTTAGACTTTTGACCTTTCTTCAGTTTCTTCAACTTTAATCTGCATTTCATAACAACCAGATTGTGGTCAGAGTTTATGTCAGCACCGGGATATGTTTTGCAATCCAAAATGTGGTTTCGAAATCTCTGCTTGACCATTATTATTATTATTATTTATTATTATTATTAGCCTCCGTGGCTCAGGCGGCAGCACGTCGGCCTCTCACCGCTGAGTCCGTGGTTCAAATCCCGGTCACTCCATGTGAGATCTGTGCTGGACAGAACGGAGGCAGACAGGTTTTTCTCCGGGTACTCCGGTTTTCCCTGTCAACATTTCATTCCAGCAACACTCTCCACTATCATTTCATTTCATTCGTCATTCATTTAATCATTGCCCCAGAGGAGTGCGTCAGGCCTCGGCAGCCGGCACAGTTCATATCCTCGCCGCTAGATAGGGGCTTCATTCATTCCATTCCTGACCCGGTCGGAGACTGGAAGCAGGCTGTGGATTTTCATTTTCATTATTATTATTATTATTATCATTATTATTATCAGTAGACTAATATTATTATTATTATCAGTAGACTAATATTATTATCATTATCATTATTATTATTATCTTTTATTGTTGTGGTTATTCTAAGGAAGGTGCACGTGAGTTACGCAGCTGCAGAATAGCTTCGGAGAGTGAGTTTGCATTGTGATTTGACTTACCAAAGCGGGTTAGTACAGATGTTTAACCTCCATTGTGTGGTAGATGTGTTAGTTTACAATTAGAACGACAAAATATCGTGTGTATATTATAAATCTTGTGGTGAAATAACCTTGTTGTGAACAGCCATCTTGTCAAAGATGAAATCACACAGAAGATAGATAGGCGATCATTTCCTTGTGCAAGCGCTCCTATCGCTAACCAAAGACCTCAATCTCTCGAGCCGAGTCACGGCCTACTAGACTCCACCATCGGTATGACGGAAGAGGCAAAGATTCAGCGTGATACAGCGGAGTTGTTGGGAGCATCAACGGAAAGCATCCAAAATGGCGGAGATGGTAGGCGTATTGACTCAAACCAGATTGATGATATCGGTCGGCAGATAACAGAGAATCAACATGAAGAAGAGATGCATCTTGAGACTGCCAGATCACTACTAAAGAAGATTATGGCTATTCCTCTTAAGAACTTAAAAATGGATATAAAAAACCGTCTCATGAAGTTGGAAGAAGCTTTAGATGCTGGAGCAACATGTAGGTTGTCATGGAAGAAATCAGCAGAAGAACTCAAGCAGGAAATAACTATCATGGAGAACAAAGAATCGACCAGGACATCATTAGTAACAAATGAAATGGTGGAAGATCCAGGAAAATGGGAAAAGGTTCTACCTAAGAAGAAGAGAAAGAAGAAGAGCGAGGAGAGGAAACCTAATGATATTCCAATGGAGCAGGTCAAAAACGATCTTAAAGATACAGCGGTTAGCGAGAGTGGAAAACGACCTTATTCTAAATTAAGGAGTCGATCAGAAGCCGTAATTATCAAACCGATGAAGGGTAAGACTTTTGCTGATGTTCTGAAGGATATCAGGAATAAGGTGAAGCCGGAAGACAATGGAGCAGACATTCGATCTATCCGTAAAACTAGAGATGGGGCTGTTCTTCTTCACTTCAAGAAAACAACGCAGATTGAAAACAGGGAGAAATTCAGTAAATCTCTGAGAGATGCTCTTGGATAAGATGGTGATGTAAAGGCTTTAATTCCCCGAACTACACTGGAGATTCGGGACTTGGATGGTATCACTACCGTTGCAGATGTGGAGGAAGCTGTGAGGCGGGATTGTGGTAATACTCATGGAGAGCTGAAAATTTCGGTAACTAAACCAAATAGTTGGGGACAGAAACTTGCCATTTTTGAAACTAAAGATGAGGATGCTCAGAAACTTCTGGAAGCAGGAAGAATTAAGATAGGATGGCTATACTGCAGAGTACGTGTTAGAACCATTTTACCTCGCTGCTTTCGATGCCTGTCATATGGACATTTGGCACGGAATTGCGAAGGCCCTGACAGAAGTAAGCTTTGTTTTATGTGTGGAGAAGCTAGTCATAAAGCAGTAGACTGTAAAAAGAATAATCCGCGATGCATGCTTTGTACAGATAAAGGTGTCAATGAAGTTAAACGAAATCATGCTCCTGGATCAGGTGCATGCACAGTTTTTCGTGAAGCTCTTGAAAAGGCCAAAAATAACAGCAAATGATGAGAATCCTTCAAGCAAACATGCATAGGAGTCCAAAAGCTAACGACCTTCTGACACAGCTGATTTATGAGATGGAAGCAGACATCATTATTATTAGTGAACAATATCAAGAGAGGGACCATCCTGGGTGGTTTGCGGATAATCTTGGAACAGCAGCAATTTGGATACCAGATCTAGGAAAATTCTCAGTCGCAGAGCATAGATGTGAAAACGGTTTTGTCTGGGTACAGATTGGGGGAATCATTATTGTAAGCTGTTATTTTACGCCAAATGAATCTGTCCCAAACTTTCAAATGAAACTTGATGGCCTTGAGGATGCATTGCGTGGAATGGACCAAAGACTAGTGGTCGCTGGTGATTTTAATGCTCAAGCGTTGGAATGGGGCACGCCGCAAATAGACTCCAGAGGAAGACGCATAATGGAAATGGCTGCTAGAACAGGTTTAGTGGTCAATAACATTGGAAATGTACCAACATTCCGACGGCTAGGATGTCAGGGAACAATACCGGATGTAACATTCTCAACGGAGGATATCGCGCCTAAGATTGCTGGATGGCAAGTTATTGAAGACTATACAGGGAGCGATCACCAATATATCATCTTTGGTTTACTTCAGGAAGTTCCCCAAGCAAGAAACATACTGCGCAGGCCAGCACGGTGGAATATAGGAAGAATTAAGATAGGATGGGTATACTGCAGAGTACGTGTTAGAACCAAGGAAACGTTTCTTGATGTAATACAAAATGGAATGGAGAACATAGTGTCCTGGCCCCAGCCCTTTAGGAAAGGACTGTGCCTATAAATACATAAAATATAATAAGAGATAACTACGTAAAAGGCGACATGGCAACGCGACTACGGAGTAGACCGTAGGTCATAGACCTAGCTCCAATAGCAAGCACTTGGACAGGACACAGAGGACATTACACTCCCAACATACCGCTGACTGGACTGACATCGCACCTTTTACTTATAAATAGAGGTACGAACACGCGCCGCGGTCTCTAAGCTTTTGACGCTCTAAGCTCTTAGGAACGTGGACTCTTCTGAACTGGGACGGAGTTACAGTCCTACACTCTATAGGAGTTGTGCTACGTCGGACCGATATGGGGGATGGCCCCATATCGAGTCCCAACGCCACCATCATCATGGAAGACCGGTATTAACGGTGGGGTGAGTGACATCGTGCCTGCTTAATTCCTTTTTCCCCCTAGATTATTATTTCCATCCTCCCCTATTGCAATTGCCACTATTTCTTAATAAACCCCCTTTCTGAACAGTCTATTGACTACCTTTTTATTTCGTTTAGGTTAAGAAGCCCTTCCCTTTAGATTAGTACCTAGTTTTAAGATCTACATTGAACGCTGACATGCAGGAGGCGCTGCACCGCCAGCGTGCGGCCTAGAGGTGAGCTAGGTGAGTATTCATTCCTCCCGCCAATTCCCCTGTATGTAAATTGCTCTCTAAACGTGTCCGCAGTTCTTCCTAAAACAATCCCAACCTCTTACAAATTCGCCAAGCTACAACCCCAATTTAGATTAATTTCATCCCCTAGATTTAGTATTTGTATTGGCATCCCTCTCAGATACAATACAAATGGTGGGAGGCGCGGGTTAGTCAAACCAACAACACCCTTAACATAACAGATACAATACAAATGGTGGGAGGCGCGGGTTAGTCAAACCAACAACACCCTTAACATAACAGATACAATACAAAATGGAGGAGGCCCGGGGTATCGTGACGTTGTCGTCAGACAACGCCTACAGGAGTTCAGACAACGAATTTCTACGATACAGGTCCCTAAAAACCCTCTTATGCAGCCAAGCAAAATTTACCCAAAATTAAGGAAAATTTTTTGAAGTACGGGTCAAATATTATTTTTGGTACCCACCCACACCCGCCCCAGTAACTAATACATATGTAAACGCCCCCTATACTCATTACATTAGCCAAGCGAGTGAGACAATTTAAATCCCCCCCCGAACAGATTTTTTTTAGTAGATTAAGTTAGAGAATATTTTTAGTACACAATAATTATAATACCCCCACCCCCACCCTTGTAGATTTCGCGATAAACACCTCTTACGCCAAGCGATTTGAATAGTAACAACCCCTATCTAATAAGTCACTAGGAATATTAACGGAAGCCTAGTAGGAAGACGTAGTGATAACTACCCTACTATATTCAGAGAAAATTGCTCCTTATTTCAGATTAAACCCCCCACAATGAAGCTCTATTAGGAATGAGATTGTGATATCCCATAGGATAAATGGAATGAATAAATAACTTTGTATTTTTTACAGCAGTGCAACTATACATTGTATATGATTGTAGGCTAAAATATTTTCTTCTGAATCCATTTTAGTATAACTTAGCGGAAGGTAGTATTGGCTAGATGCTTACATAGAGTTAGGAGACCTTGCAATCACATTTCTGCAAGGTGCCGCAATAATTAGTTTGTAAACGCATTCAGTCAAGACGTACTACAGTTTCTCTTTTGTTCTGAAAGCCGACCACAGAGGAAATGCTTATTTGTCCATTGTAACACAATCCAATATGCCATATGACTAACACGTGCTCAGCACACCGTCCGCCGCAAGGACATCAAACCTGACACTATCTCGCTAGCTCAGCGTGCAGACGCACTCGAGCGGAAGCCAGACACCTTGAGTTCAATTCCTGGCACTATTCACTCACACGCCAGATAACCTTGCATAAGTTTGCCTGCATTATTTTTGTTTTCAATGCGAAGCGTGCGATAGTAGAAAAGCGCACTAATGATTTTAAAGATGTAAGCGTAAAGTACACTCTTAAGGTAGAATTCTTTTTCCAGCAGTACATTTCAAACAGAACATTCAGTTAGCAAAGAAAACACCGTTCCCTCACGAAGTAACATAGGTGAGAAAGCAATCCAGTAGGAATTTATGAAAAACGCCGACAAAGGCACGGCGATATCAGTATAACATAAATGCGTAAGCACGGACTTGGGCACAGCAGGGCAACATCGCAACGTACGACAATTGTTATCAAGAGTATCATCGTTAGTATATTAGTAATAAGTATTAAGTAATTTAAGTGAAGTTGAAGTGAAGTTGAAGGAATATTGATATCTTGCAGCAGGTCCAAAGGTGAGCATTGCTTTGAGATAAGGGAAATATTAAGTGAAGTTGATAGATATCTTGAGCTGGCACAATGGTTAGCACAGCCTCAAGAACACGACGTTATTGATATCTTGCAGCAGGTCCATGGGTGCACCTCGCTTTGAGATAAGGGAAGTATTAAGTGAAGTTGAAGAAATATATTATAGATATCTTGAGCTGGCACAATGGTTAGCACAGCCTCAAGAACACGACGTTATTGATATCTTGCAGCAGGTCCATGGGTGCACCTCGCTTTGAGATAAGGGAAGTATTAAGTGAAGTTGAAGAAATATATTATAGATATCTTGAGCTGGCACAATAGTTCGCACAGCCTCAAGAACACGACGTTATTGATATCATGCAGCAGGTCCCAGGGAGGACATCGCTTTGAGATAAGGGTAGTATGGAGGAGATTAAGGAGATATTAACACACCTACGTTGATAACAAATGCCATTAATAAATAAGATTAGTGTCCACACCGTGGCCCCAAAGTCCACAATTTACGCAAGCCAAATGCTTACAAGTAGAAACGTCACACCCAGAGGGAAGTAATTAGTTACAGGTATATTGGTCAATATAATAATGACAACCGGCGACCGAAGACTATCATTTCAGATTCAGGGACCTAGCCAACCCGCTGAACACGTTAGAAGTAGTCCAGATATTAGAACGCTACTGAACTTTGAAAGGACATAGCCAACCCTTTCGCCTAGATGACGTTCGTTTTAATACTTTCAGGGAATTAAACCCTCCACGTTATACATCTTGTGGCGGTCAATTCAAACTTAATACATAATAAATTTAACGGCCGCTGGGACGCGTTCTGTATCGAAGTACGGACAGCCTGCCAACAGCCGATATCTTTATAGTATTCTGATAAAATATTAGGAGATATTTATATTAAAATAAACTTAATACACAATGAACTTAACGGCCACTGGGATGCGTTCTGTATCGAAGTACGAACAGTCTGCCAACAGCCGATAACTTTATAGTATTCTGATAAGATGTTAGGAGATATTTATATTAAAATAAACCCAATACAGCATGGATTTAACGTCCGATGGAATGCGTCCTGTATCGAAGTACGGACAGTCTACCAACAGACGATATCTCTTTGGTATTATGTTTAACATGAGGAAATAATGACACGTTTTATGATATTGTAGCATAGTAGGTAATCTGAAACCTACACCGCTGGACACATTTGCTGATTTTTTATATAAAGAGTTAAAAGTCATAATCACATGCATCCGTATTTTCTATGACAAGAAGGCAAAAGGATATGTAAAAGATATAAAACTATGCAACTCAGGCATAATATTAGGCATTCCATATAGAGCAACCGCATTATATTCTTACGGAGCAAAGGTAGGCATTTAATTGAAGATACAGCCCCCATTAACTTTATTAAAGAGCAAAAGTAGCTATTTCAGTGAAGTTACAGCCCCATTATTTTTCTTACGGAGCAAAGATAGGCATTTAATTGAAAATAAAGCCCCCATTAATTTTATTAAAGAGCAAAAGTAACTATTTCAGTGAAGTTACAGCCCCATTATTTTGCTTACGGAGCAAAGATATGCATTTCAGTGAAGACACAGCCCTATTAATTTTATTAAGGAGGAAATGTAGCCACCTCATTGAAGGTACACTTTAGAAAATTTTCATGGCTGCGGATACAATATAGAGAGAGCTTAAATATTTAAGAAATACCTTTAATATATATCGCCCCCCCCCCCCCCCCTTCAAGAGATTTTTTCACCCCTGTCCAGGCACGTTATTCCACTTTACCCCATGTATATAGCATAGTTAGCTAAGAAAAGATAGTATTATTAGGTTTAGCATTAAGAATTAAGTTAGATAGTAAATCACCCCCCCCCCCCCTATATAACGTGGCAAGTTTTACAAAAGGGTCTTACATACCATGTCATTAACAGTGTTATTTTTTACAGGCAATTATCACATGTCAATATTAAATGTCATTTTTTTTCAGATAATATATTTTCAGATAGTATTATCGTGTTAATTTATATTTCCTGAAGTTCTATACAGTGCACAGAATTTCCAAGTTAGCCCGGAGAGGCAACAAATAATTTCTAATTTCAATAACTTCCCGACGAAACAGTCGCCATTTTAACAATACTCTATTTAAACTTAACGATCGAGTGTACACGTAGTGCGAGTATCCTTACATAATGTCTGCATATCTATAGATTAAGAAGCGAATACGTCGCTTAATTCACGCTGAGAAAGTGTGAATGTAAAACTTAAGGATTAATTCTCAGCTATAGCAAAGATATACGTCGATATACAAGAAAGTTTTTTACAAATATAAAGGATTCAAGTTCTACGAAATATAAGAGGATATACGCAGCTAAATGCTCAAGGAAGCATGTTGCAGTTTTACAACGACGCATGTAAGACGTGGTATAGTGTATAACCACAATGGCCAATATGTCAATGAATACATATTGCACGTTAGTTTATAAGGATATTAGTATATATGTCATAATGCAGACATTAAGTAACGAGATTACCGCGTACGACGTAACGAACTTCAGTGAAAAAAAATAACGGTACCAGGGTAAACCAATCCCTCTGTACAAAACGTTAAGAGAGATTTCTGATTTCAGACTAATTATACGGTGTACAATCCTGTAATCCCCCAGTAGGACATTCATGCAGGATGCCCCCCCGGATGAACGTGACGCAAGACCAAAGTTACAACACGCATGGCAGCAACAGCAGTCAAAACCTACAAACCATACTAGAATGTCAGCCGATTTAGGCAGGAGCCTTCAGCTATTTATTAACAATACTTCAATGCTAATTTTTTTCTCTTAATAACTTAACTACATGTTTTTTTACGCACTTCATCAAGTAACTTTGACGGAATTTCACGTTTTCTAGGATATTTTTACAATTTTATTTCATCATCCGCCACGTTGTAAGGAGGTTATTCATAGTAGCGCACCCTCATAGCTACACTTGGCCTAGAGTACATACACTACATTTTTTCTTTCCCTTTTTTACACACGCTACGAAGGGCGCGTGCTAGTTCATAAGGGATCGCCATTATTTAAGCTCCTTACAGCATCATTTCCCATCGTAGGAAAATTACAGTTATGTATGCACCCTCGAGGCACGGCTCGACTTGACGGCATCGTACGCAAGTCACGCACTAGTCCGAGTACGGTGCTAATAATGTAAATTTCCTATGTGATTTCATTAAAGATATATCTTTCAGTTTCATTTATTTCAATTTATATTTCCGCTGAAATTCCATTTATTAGTTTTCTTCAATTTTAACAAAACAATGTCAACACTTTTATGAAAATTTTAACTCTGCCAAATGGGCAATACAGATTATGTAAAACATACAATATGGGATATAGACAGATACAGAGAACTATCTGCCATGAAATGACTGTAAAACAAACCACCCCAACACTCTTGCCACGCCTTCCAACCCTTGGCACGGTACAATTTCGCTCATCCCCCCACCCACGAAGAAGACCAGAAGCGACGAAGGACGATACGACGAATCGAAAACAAATTCATATCGACGAAAGAAAAAAAAAAGAAGAAGAAGAAGAAAAGAAGAAGAAGAAGAAGAAGAGGAAAGAAGAAAATAAAAGTTTCCGTCCCCACGTCTAGTCCAATAATCGAGGACGATTATTAAAACAGGAAGAAGACTTGTCCTGGCCCCAGCCCTTTAGGAAAGGACTGTGCCTATAAATACATAAAATATAATAAGAGATAACTACGTAAAAGGCGACATGGCAACGCGACTACGGAGTAGACCGTAGGTCATAGACCTAGCTCCAATAGCAAGCACTTGGACAGGACACAGAGGACATTACACTCCCAACATACCGCTGACTGGACTGACATCGCACCTTTTACTTATAAATAGAGGTACGAACACGCGCCGCGGTCTCTAAGCTTTTGACGCTCTAAGCTCTTAGGAACGTGGACTCTTCTGAACTGGGACGGAGTTACAGTCCTACACTCTATAGGAGTTGTGCTACGTCGGACCGATATGGGGGATGGCCCCATATCGAGTCCCAACGCCACCATCATCATGGAAGACCGGTATTAACGGTGGGGTGAGTGACATCGTGCCTGCTTAATTCCTTTTTCCCCCTAGATTATTATTTCCATCCTCCCCTATTGCAATTGCCACTATTTCTTAATAAACCCCCTTTCTGAACAGTCTATTGACTACCTTTTTATTTCGTTTAGGTTAAGAAGCCCTTCCCTTTAGATTAGTACCTAGTTTTAAGATCTACATTGAACGCTGACATGCAGGAGGCGCTGCACCGCCAGCGTGCGGCCTAGAGGTGAGCTAGGTGAGTATTCATTCCTCCCGCCAATTCCCCTGTATGTAAATTGCTCTCTAAACGTGTCCGCAGTTCTTCCTAAAACAATCCCAACCTCTTACAAATTCGCCAAGCTACAACCCCAATTTAGATTAATTTCATCCCCTAGATTTAGTATTTGTATTGGCATCCCTCTCAGATACAATACAAATGGTGGGAGGCGCGGGTTAGTCAAACCAACAACACCCTTAACATAACAGATACAATACAAATGGTGGGAGGCGCGGGTTAGTCAAACCAACAACACCCTTAACAATAGCAGGAAAATGTTCTTGCTGTAGAGGAAAAGAAGCAGCTGGTGTACGTGTTGAACTCACCATGCAGCTAATCCAGCAAGCATGCAATACATCAATGTCCCGAAAGGGACCACGAACTAGCAGACGCCCAGCGTATTGGTGGACCGAAGAAATTGCAGAATTGAGAAGAAACTGTCTGCGACTTCGACGCTTGGCCCAGAGGACGAGAGGCAGAAAAGTGAATACCTCAGTCACAGCGGAGTATAAGTCAGCAAAGAAGGAGCTCGGCAAAGCAATTAAGAAGAGTAAAGCTGATAAATGGTGGGCTTTGGCTAAGGAAGTGGAAGATGATCCATGGAGTCTAGGTTACAAGATTGTAATGAAGAAACTTGGTAAATTCTCAAACCCGAGCATGGATTCACAAACCATTAAAAATTTGTGGATACACTATTTCCCGACCATCCAGAGAGGACTGATTGTGACGATGAAAGCGAACTGAATGATATACCTCTCTTCACAGTAGAAGAACTGAATACAGTTTTTAGCTCCCTTAGAAACAAGAAGGCTCCAGGACCAGATGATATACCTGCAGAAGTGCTAAAGTTAATATCAGAACTTTGTCCAGAACTGTTGTTGAATATGTACAATCATTGCCTGCAAGCGGGTGTTTTTAATGCCCGATGGAAAATGGCTCGATTGGTTTTGATCAGCAAAGGAAAATCTGGTGGTTATAGACCCTTATGTATGTTGGACACAGCTGGAAAAGGCCTAGAGAAACTTCTGCAGCCAAGAATTCTCTCAGCAGTTCAGATAGCAGGGGATTTATCTGTTCATCAGCATGGATTTCGCAGAGGACATTCTACTATTGATGCAATATTGGAGGTGGTGAACACAGTAGAAAGAGCGCAAACGGGCAATCATCATTCTCGTAAAGTGACACTTCTTGTGACCCTGGATGTAAAGAATGCTTTTAATTCGGCAAGTTGGAATGACATGTTGGAAGCTCTTGAAGAGGCTTTCAAAGTACCACAGTATCTTATGCGCATAATGAAAGACTACTTCAGGGATCGCACTTTGCTGTATGATACGGAAGATGGACAAAGGGCAAACCGACTAACGGCTGGAGCAGCGCAGGGATCGATCCTTGGTCCAGATCTCTGGAACATCATGTATGATGGCTTGTTACGTCTGGAGATGCCAGAGGATACGAATCTAGTGGGTTACGCTGATGATGTGGCTGCCTTGATAGTGGCCCGCAATGTTGAGATGGCTCAAATCAAATTGAACCAGGTGATGCGGCGCATAAAAAATTGGATGACGAGTCACAGACTAACACTAGCAGAACATAAAACTGAGATAGTTCTTCTGACGAGATAAAGGATTGAGACTCTTGTACCAATGAATGTTGGAGATACAGTGATTGAAACATCTACGAGTACAACATATTTAGGAGTGACACTTGACTCCAAGCTCACATTCTGGAACCATATTCAGAGAGCGACAGATAAGGCAGTAAAATACATGACAGCACTTAGTAGGCTGATGGGCAATATTAACGGTCCAAAATCAAGTAAAAGACGCCTCCTCATGATGACGGTTCAGTCAGTGCTCCTGAATGGCTCTGAAGTTTGGGCCGAATCCTTGAGATTTGGATGGTATCGGAGAAGGATAGCTGCCGTACAACGGAGAGCAGCTTTACGAATTGCATGTGCATACCGCACTGTTTCTGAACCTGCAATCCTCACGGTGGCAGCAATAGCCCCAATAGATCTACTTGCATTGGAGCGACAAGAAATCTGGCGTACTCAAGGAGAGCTGGGGAAAAAAATGTGCAAAGAAGCGTGCCTTTAATCAACGGATGAGGCGATGGCAACTCAGATGGGAAAGTGACCCTCGTGGTACATGGACCAAGCGACTGATACCACGCCCGGATACCTGGGTCGAAAGAGTCCATGGTGAAGTCAACTATTATCTCACACAACTTCTAACAGGACACGGATATTTCCGGAAATTCCTGCATAGATTAGGCGGAGCGAGTGGTGCAACATGCATATATTGTGACGACATCGATGATGTACTTCACACCTTCTTCGTGTGCGGCCATTGGATGTTAGAGAGAGAATATGTGGAAACTGAACTGGGAGAACTGACACCAGATAATATTATTTCTGTGATGTTACGGAACCAGCAATCGAGGGATCATGTAGCAGTATATGTGGAGGATGTCCTTCGCCAGAAAAAGCGGGATCTGGAAGCGTACGAACGCGCTTAAGAAGAAATGAAGAAAGAAGAAGTCTGAAAGGCTAAGAAAGCACGACATCACCCTGAAGTAATGCGAGAGCGGTTCCGGGGTGACGAACGCATCGTGGGAAAAGGGATGTGTTTTTTTAGTGGGTAAGAATCCCACACTACTGTGGAGTGCGGACCCTTCACAAGTGTCTTTTTGAAGATTTTCCACAGTCCCTCGTAAAAAGAAAAAAATGTTTATAATATTTTTATCATTATTATAATTATTATCGGTATAATTAGTGTTAATAGTATTATTATCATTGTCATTCGACCGCCCAGAGGAAACAGACGTGTACTTGAAAAATAGCAAGAAAATGGTAAGTGACCGTTGTTAATAAGGACTTCCAAGTGATGGTGATTACGTATAATGCATGGGATGCAAAGAAAACTGTAATTTTGGATGTACGATGATAACATTTAGGGCATGTACAGGTATGGCCTTGCAGCCAAAGGAATCATGGAGATGTCCCCAGTGCCGGTCCAACAGAAAGACGTAGTCAGCAAGTATCTTGGTCAGCACAGCGGGACATTGACCGCCGGCGGCGCAGCTGCCAACCCCGAGTCTAGCTTGGATGACACGCCATAACCACCTTCAACTCCAGACATGGAAAATCAAGTGCTTGCATTGGATATCAGAGGTATGCTTTCAGAGTTAAAGAGAGAGATTAATGAACTGAAAAATCAAGTGAGTGAAGGTGTAAAAAGTTTCGATTTCATTAGCAAAAAATATGATGAGCTGATTGAGGATGCTAGGTCCAATGCGACACTTCTGATATCACTAACAAAAGAAATATTAACCCTAAATGACGAAAGAAAGCTACAACATTGAAATGAGAAGGTGCCCACAATGGAACAGAACGGAAGACAGTGAAATATGTGAAGTGCCGCATGCGAAAGATGAATGCCTGGACGAAGGCATCCACAAAATTGCCGAGACTCTAGCAGTAATCATGCATGTAAAAATAGAACATAATTCTCCCCGATAGTGGTAAAATAGAACTCTACATCAAAAAGAACGATATTTTACAGAAAAAGAAAACGCAAAATTTCTTTACTCATGAGAACACTAAATCTAGGTTCTTTATTAACGAAAGTCTAACGCCATTCTACAGATAATTTCTATGGAAAACCAAATATCAGGCCAGAGAAAATAATTGGAAACTCATTTGTGTTATAAGTGGCAAAATCCTCGCGCGAGAAAACGACGAATCTGGTATAAAGAGAATCTCCCGTGAGGAAGACATAAACAAACCTAGGTAAGCCTTAACAATACACACTGGACAGATTCCATAAAAAATGCTTATGATACTATATTACAATATAACAATCAAATTTAAGGAAACCTACCAGAAAGCATCTTACAACACACGTAAACACATAAATGGCAAACAATGGTTCACTGATGACCAGAAACACAATGTAAGGAAAGGGACAGGCTTTTCAAAACAATGCTCAGAGACAAGGATATTATTGCAATAAAGAATGAATACAAAGCATTCAGAAACAAATTAAATAAGCTAATCAACAAATAAAACAAGTAGTTCCGTGAAGAATTAAAGCCTATTTTCATATATCCTACTTATTTTAATTGCCACTATCAACATACAAAATTTCAGTTTGATTGCTGTAATAGATTCGTAGATATTGAGAATCGACGAAATATTTCGGATGGTCGCCATGTTTGATTTTTATATATGTAGGTCTTAGAGTTATGTACTGTTTCATGAGATTATTGTGTACGTGTAGTATTCAAACTTCAATCGCATGATTAGGACACAAGAAGTAAAAACGAGATTTTAAAATCTCACACAGCTGCCATCTTGTGGTTATGGAAACAATTGAAATAAATTAGATGCCAGTGTATTAACATTTGTATAAGGATTTACTGTACCTAGTTTCACTGCACTCGGATGGTTATATTGCGTGACACGTCCATGTGAATATTTATACTTCGCGTTGCCGCCATGTTGGACTTGTGATCACCAGGTTATTGAAAGTCCTATAGGTGCACTTATGTCCATAGCCCCTATGAATATAAAAAAAACAGTTTGATCGCTCTAATAGATTCGTAGATATTGAGAGCCGTCAAAATATTTCGGATGGTCGCCATGTTGGATTTTTATATGCATAGTCCATGGAGTCATGTACCATTAAAGGGAAATTATTGCGTAGGCTCATTAATCAAACTTTCACTTCGATCGCTTGATTACGACACAAGAAATAAAAACTGAATTTTAAAATTCGCACAGCCACCATCTTGAGGTTATGTAAACAATTGAACTAAATTAGATACCAGTGCATTACAATGTGTATAAACATTTGCTGTACCATGTTTCATTGCGTTTGGATCATTAAATCAATAGAACAGTCTATTCAAACCTTTCAAATTCGCTTGGCCGCCATGTTTGTAGTTAACCGATTTTTGAGAGTCTCATAGATGAACTTCCAGTAGCGGCCTTTATCTCCGTACAAAATTTCAGGGTGATACCGGTAATAGTTTCAGAGATATAGAATGCCGATGAAATATTTCGCACAACCGCCATCTTTAGCATATGTAAACAATTGAACGCAGTTAGATGTCGGTGTATTACAATGTGTATAAACATATACTGTACCAAGTTTCATTGCGTTTGGTTGGTTAAATATCGAGAAACGTCTATTTAAAAGTCGCAAATTCGCTTGGCCGCCATGTTGGTTTTGGAGTTACCAGGTTTTCAAATGTCACATAGGTGAACATCTAGTACAGTAGTTCCCTTTATCATCGCACAAAATTCTAGGGTGATATCTGTAATAGTTTCGGAGATACTGAATGCTGGTGTAATATTTCGCACAGCCGCCATGTTGGATTGGTGAGACGTAACGAAATTTGAAGGGCACGGTCGGGGTCGTCCGAAATACTGCTATGAACTTACCGAGTTTCATTGAAATCGCTCCTGCTGTTTAGATTTTATTAAAGGGGGGCGGGGGAACACACACACGAATCACACACAGACACACGGACAAAAGGTGATCTCATAAGCCTATTTTTTCATAAATGAAAATAGGCTAAAAATAAAAACAGCCTTACAAATCCCATAATGGCTATAACCTCCTGCATTGCAGGGGCAGACCTCAATTTGTAGGCTACTCATCAGGTGAGCAAGTCCTGAATAACATAATTTGGTACAAGTGATCCCGTTGTCCTAGCGTTGGCGTACATGCTATTTCTCGGCGTGGTTTCCGGTAGGAGACTTGTCTCTTCTGTATCAGAAACAAAACAAAACATCAATATTATTAAAATAAGATAAATAATTGCAAAAATAATAAAAATAAAGGAATGTCGAAAGTTATTAAGGATATAACCAGTCAGAAAACAAAAACTGTCAATGAAGTTATAAACACACATTTAAGAATACATTGTACAAATGCTATTATAGTCAATAAATTCCACAGTACTTTTAGTGAAAAAATAAACAGCCTAGCTCATCACAGTAATAGCAACACATGGCACACGAATAAAAATACACTATTGAATTCTTTTACGTTACTAATGAATATGAGAACAGAATTACGGTATTAAAAATAGATAAATGGCCCAGTGCAGACGATATACGCTTGAAAGATATTAAGGCACCATCTCAAAAAACTATACCCTTCATAACACATCTGATTCACAAGATATTCGAATTAGACGTATTACCAACCCATCTTAAATACACAATTATTAAACCAATATATAACAACGGTGATCACGTAGTCTTGGGCAACTATAGACCAATATGTATTTTATCAATCCTACACAAAATAATGGAAAAATGCTTGGATAAGTGACTGAACAATTTCCTATGTAATATGATATTTTAAAGGGACATCTGTAAGGTTTTTGGGAGGTAAACGGTACCCAGCTACTTCTGGCAGAATTTGACAATATAGTAAATAATGCTTTAAATTAGAACAATCATATTATCTTATTTTTCTTGACTTTTCTAAAGCATTTGACACAATATATCACAACAAAATACTTGCTAAATTACACGATATTGGTATAATTAGTACGACTTACAAACTATTTGAAAGCTATCTTAAAAGCAGGGAAATGGCAGTTATGATCATTAACACTATCAGTGATACATCAGAAGGAACACAGGGTATTCATCAAGGCAGTACCATCTCACCTGTTCGTAAATGACATGGGTGAATCCATTAGGCATGGTAAATATTTATTTATCCTGATGACACCACTATATTTACCATACATAAAGACCCTAAAAGAGCTTCCCATAGACTTCAAGAAAACTTCAATAAATCACAAAATGGTGACATGACAATAATTTGTATATAAATACAACCAAAATTAAATAAAGCACATCACAGTTTATCGCATCACACAACAATAATACAAACTAACACACTACAGCATATCATGCATACACCAAAACATCATTGCATGTTTCACATGTAACTACTTTATAAATAGTTTTTCGACACAAAAATACCTGGGAATTACCCTTGATGAATACTTTAAAATGAACACGCACACAGTAAACATGATACAATAACCTAAGAGCAAATCTTTACCTACAAAACCATTATGGGGTTTGAAGCCATTCGTGTTGACCGAATGAAAAGCACCAATATTTTGTCTACAAAACCATGTATAGTGCTCCAATTAAAAGAAAATTAAGATATGCCATATCAGCTTGGGGAAATCAAAACACAACTTTAATTAATAATTTGCAAGATAGCCAAAACAGGTTCTTTAAATATTTCACTAGTATCACTTATTTTAATATTAAGGACTGGTTTCAAATTACTGTACTGAATCTCTACTACCATGATCCAAGATTAAGGCATAAGGTCTCTCACAACATACGCACAAGATCCATAACAAATAATAAATATGGAAAACCTTTGTGTAAATAACTATGGTTTCAAGAGACTAAATTATATTGTGCCATCACTGCCTAATGAACTACCACCTGGATTGTCCAACATGAACAGCTAACAACGTCGCATTAAAAATTATTACCTCTATAAACATTAATTTATAACATCAACTAATTATTATAATTACTATAGTGATACGACACCAGGCTGCGGGGTCATAGTACGTAAACAGTGCTATCAGATTAGTATCGCAAGGCGTTGAGTTGAGATAACGCACGCCTTATGAACTGCCAGCCTGTCCACAACAGACGACGAACCATGCGATCAGTCCATTTATCCGCTGTACGTCTCATGTGTTCATAGGTACACCCAAAGATCGCATGAGGAGCTACCACGTGCCTTATAGTATGGTGAGTTCTCACTTGATGGCACACGTACTATGACCACTATGATCACTAAGGAAATACTTAGATCACTTATTGGAATAGTGTAACTATTTATTTGTTTAATTATATACATTAGGGCGTGGTGGCGCATCGGTCAAGCTGTTGGCCTCTCACCAATGTAGACCAGGTTCGATTCCCAGTCAATACAAGTGAGATGCCATGTCGTGTGGTTCGGATTCCACATGAAATGGAGGTCCCGTGGCTCATGATCGCAAGATTAACGGTCACGTAAAACTAAAAGCTTCCTTTTTATTTATTTACATTAATATTTTTCTGATTATCACGTAATATATTAAATCAAATTATGTATATATACGGTCACTACTGTTTGTAGAAAGTGAAACACCAAGAACAAGAGATGCGACCACATTGCACTTTATACCACAGATTAGGGACATGACAATACATGACTGATTATAAGGACAGTCCGGTACATGCACGTGGACGGTCGATTTTCAGTACGGCGCGACGTCGCGCCACCACGTACTGCACTCAGAGCCGCTAGACGTCGTAGCATGGATTCATACAGCGCTTGAATACACTGCTGGGGAATACCATCCCATGTGGTTTGTAGGCGCGTCCACAAAGCATCAACAGTGGCGGAAGGTGGACCTGAACGAACAAGTTGCCGACCGACCATATCCCAGACATGTTCGATGGGCGACATGTCAGGCGAACGGACCGGCCAGAGAAGCAGAGGTATCCGTCGTTTTGCGAAAAAGGCTTGCACATTCCTCGCCACATGCGGGCGGGCATTGTCCTGCTGAAATATGGACTGAGGAACGGCCTGCAAGAGGGGCAGTGCCGCGGGCTGTAACACTTCCCTGATGTAGCGGTCACTGTTCAGATTGCCCGCAAGACGTACGAGGCGCGATCGCCTGTTATAAGCAATTGCGCCCCAAACCATTACACCTGGTGTTTGTCCGCTATGCCGCTCAACAGTACAGTCTGCCTGATTGCGTTCTCCACAGCGGCGTCGAACGCGTATGCGGCCATCACTGTAGGACAGGTTGAAGCGGGACTCGTCCGAAAACACTACATTTCGCCACTCAGCCTGCCAGTGTCGGCGTGCACGTGCCCATTGTAGTCGGAGACGTCGGTGGTTTCCGGTCAATGGAAGCCGACGCAGTGGCATGCGTGCTACCAGTCCAGCCCTCCAAAGACGGTGCCGTTCCATCGACGCAGACATGTCCACCCCCGTTGCAGTGCTCCAACGTCGAGCCAACACTGAGGACGACGTAGTTCTGTCCGATACAGCCATGCGGAAAGATGGCAGTCGTCACGCGCAGTGGTCACGTTGCGTCGTCCTGTACTCTGTCGTCGCTGTGTACAGCCCTCCTCTCTCTACTGAATCCACATACGCCTTACTGTTGACGCAGCATGCCCTGTACGAGCCGCAATGTCCCGGAACGACAGACCCGCCTCCCGGAGCCCAAGCATTCTGCCCCGTTCAACCGCACTCACATGCTGATAGTCCACCCTGTGATGTCGGTGAGGCATCCTTGCACTTACTTACACGTTTCCACTTGGTACGACGGCCCCACGCTGAGAGAGCTGTGCGGAACACTGACCTGTCCGGTCCCACGACGGAGGGCACTGGTGGACCAACTCACTGCGATTTCAATCACTTAGTATGTTACCGAAGGCCTACACGATCCCTGTTCTTAGAGTGTCTCCGACCATTTCTTCTGGGTGTTTCACTTTCTACAAACAGTACTGTATATACTATGTATATGAATTAGCATATTTAGCCTATATTATATAAAGAAATAAGAAAAATAATATTAATTAAATAAAAGAAAATATAAAATTATATAAATGTTTTTAAAAAATTAACAACTTTTTTGCATGCACTCTTGTATTGAAAATCAATCTGTATATACGTTGTAAATTAAAAAAAATGTCTCACAGATAATCTGAATTGGATTTGCCATAGGTTGCAGGTTCGTATCCTGGCACAGTCAGCTGGCATTTGAGGGTGCGCAAATGCGAGGGATTCATGTCGGTATATTTACTGGCACGTTAAAGATCCCCTTTGGGGCAAAATTCCGGCACCCCGGCGTCTCTAAAAGCCACAGTAGTTAAAAGGGACGTAACACCAATAACATTACATTATTATTGAATTGGATTTGCCGTCAGATTCGTGACACATATCACACTAATTTAAGTTAATATCAATAATATTTTATAAATAGACTATATTGAAATCATTTTTATTATTGTTATTATTATTATTATTATTATTATTGTGATGCATAAACGGGAAGCGTGATGGCGCAGTGGCTTAGCTGCTCGTCTTTCATCCGGATGGCCGGAATTCGAATCCCGGTAACAGCGGGATGGAATTTTCAACCGAAAAATCACGTGGTGTCAGGAAGGATGATGATGATGATGATAATTGTTGTTCTAAGGGGTCAAACATCTAGGTTATCGACCCTGTCAGGACGGGCACCCGGCGTTAAATCCCCGGCCAAAACCAAAATGAGCCTGGTTGGCTCCGGCAACCCCAATTAATTGGGAAAAGCCAAAGAAAGTTTTATTGTGATGCATAAACGTTCGAAGATTTAATGTACAATACAGAAGATGAGTATTACGTTCTATGGTCCAGGGTACAAGGATCCTCTCTGTAGATCAAGCGAGTTAGGCTTCAAGGGCCTGCGTCATGTTAAGAGCACCCCAACTTTATCTATTAAGAGAGTAAGTAAAGTCGCACGCCTAAGGGCTAGGGATGCGATAGTATGTAAACTATTTTAACAGGCCCACCAACTCATGTTGGTGTGTAAACATGTTCGTCAGCAGCTCTAGTGTTTAGGCCCATGTGTCAAGAATGTTCGGTCATTTGTCTTTGAAACCTTCAATCAGTAACAGCAAGATGATCGTAAAAATGATAGCATTAAATAGCTGTCACATTGTTTAATGAGACGCGTGGTTTAAAAGAAATACAGGAAATTGACCTGTCCGCCTCTTAGCGCAGTGGCTGTCGCCCCGGAGGTCCGGATTCGATTCCCAACTCTGCAGAGAAATTTGATTCTGGTCTGAGGGCTCAACCTCATGGTTCCTAACTTAATACTGCAGCCACTTCCTTCCCAACCCTTACCTGAATTGCAATATTACACATACTACTGACACCACATTAACACAGGCTATCAGACAAAACCTACACACCCAACTACACGCTGATAAATGACCTCGTTGCTTAAGCCCTACAAATAAATCAACTACAAAAACAACAAAATCGGGAAAATGCCTCAATGTCTAAGGACGCACGTAGTTTACCTAAAGAGATTGGCTACGTGGCTTAGCGGTAACGTTCTCGCCTGCTGTTCCCTAGGTTTCTGGATCGAACCCTGGTGGAGTCAGTGGGCATTTGAGGGTGCACAAATGCGAGGAGCCATGTCAGTAGATTTATTGGCTCGTTAAAGATCCCCTTCGGGGCAAATTTCTGGCACCCCGGCGCGGCGTCTCTGAATGCCGGAGTAGAAAGAGGGGGCTTAAAACCAAAAGCTTCATTATTAGAATAGTATATAGTTCTAAGCACGTCCAATTGTAATTTTCCATTGTTCTTTCAGACCTCATATTTCCAGCTCCTTCCAGTTGCTACTCATACACATTAAAACTAAAAGTATGTTGATATGAACAGCTGAGCACTTACATTCTTTACCGACTTGCTCTTGTCATTATGAATGATTACTGTATGGGGACTATTAGGCACGCAATCTTCCTTACACAGCTACCATCTCCAAACAGAGTGATTTTAACAGATGCTATCAGCCTTTCAGCACATGCCCTGTGAGGATGTATCTGCCTGAATCTGAGATCGTGAGAATTTTCTCTCCTATTTCTGTTTTCTAGCAGGCCACTTCTTCTTTCCATAGGTACACCACGTTTCCGTTTCAACAATGAACATAATTATCTAATAAACTCTTCTTGATATTAAGAAAATATTTGTAAGCTAGTGATGGGTAGACGAGCTAGTTTGAAGCTATGGGAACCATTCAGATATTTCTCACGCAGACCATGAGCAGCTCACAAGTGTACGTAGTGATGGCTTGTGCCTACCAGTAATTTCTATTTTAACGATACAGTACCATTTATAATGTCTGGCCGTAAATTTTGATAATATCAACAATTTAACATAATCAGTGCTGGACTGCAAATATTTGTATTGAAATATGAAATTTTACTACTCTCTATTTATGTGCAGTTTCTTTCATATTATTCATATCACATTTACTGTGATTTGTTGACCTAAACTAATCGATCGACTTCCAGGGCTGACCAATTATCCATACGATCCTCTAACACACAGTTTAGGAGTTGCGTACCTCAGGCTGGCTCCAGGGGTTCTTACTAATGTCTCCACAGAAACAAGCAGTGATTAATCTGACTACATGATATTCTGAATTATTCCATTCCAATTCAAAAATATTTCAATTTAGTGATAATCGATTTTTGTTGGCATTTAAAATTGTAAAATGAACACAATCGACATTCTTTGTGTCCCTAAGATTATTCGCTCTAATTGCTCAATGGAAAAGAACATAATCAATACTTAATCCCGGATGCGGAAGGAATCATTGCGTACAAGACAATGGAACGAAATCATCAGGAGGCAGCATGAATTGGCTGGCCGTGATATTGTGATTTGTTAGGAAAATAAGTTAATGTTCGAAGAATACAGTAAGTTGCTTTGAAACGGACGAATCGGGAAAGAGAAGAATCGTGAACAGGAATACAGCGTTATGAAAACAGGAACGCAACGTTTAAAATGCTTACAACGAACGGATTGATAACTGAAATATTGAAGCAATATGAAATATCTTTGATATGAGTAGCTCTGTGATCTTGGGTTTCCTATTCATAGTTCTGTCCGGAAAATACTGCATGTGGCTCACAACTGGAACAAGAAATATTATGTTGAACTCCATAAGTATCCATGAGAGATATAGGAATAGAACGCAGGTCATCAGGATGGGAAGTGTCTGAACATATGCCAAAATATGTATATTTATGAACAGTAAACCATAGCAGAAACTCTTACCTTTATTTAAAGCGGAGTCTACCTACTTCCTAATACTATGGCACCACTAATACCTTGAATGGATTCCGCAAATACCCTGATAATTTCGACTGAACTTCAAAATACCCTGAGCTCATCATATGTGTACGGTATGTGAAGTAAAGTTTCTATTTGCCAAACTCTGCTTGGAAATTATGTTTAGAAAATTAACCGCATTAAGTAATATCGGCATATGGACTTCAGAGAGGCTAGGTGCAAGCCTTTGGACATTACCTTTATGAAGGCAAAAAGAATGAAGAAGTGACATAAACAACCAATCCCCGAGTCAGGAGAAATAACAGTACGAAGTCAAAACCTAACAAGCGAAGTCCTTTGGATAAAACGAAATCGCCTGTTCACTCAGCCATGAAGTCGTGCATATTTTATTGACATCATAACCTTCGGAGAGTAATTCACGTAATGAATTTGATGTCACATGTACTGCAATTTCAGCCAGTGTGACGAAGTAAACAAAGTTAGGATGTCCCAACTTATAACCGTTGGGAACCGAAAAACGTCGTGCAGAAGAGCTAATTGTATACACACATCAAAAAAAGTTTTGCATCACCTCGGTTCCCAGATCTCCGGCATATAGACGTTGACTGTGTATATTGTATCCAAGATACAGTCCCTTTGACTGTTCATAGATGTCACTAAAACTGCTCAAAGATGTAAACAACCATGCATGAGCAGGGCCTATTAGACGGAGGGGGTACGACAGCCGATCAGTTCCAGTCATTCCACCAGGACGAAGGTACGCTGCTCATGTTGTCTGTAGTTCTACCATGCCTAGAAGGTCAATACCGCAGTTCGATCGCGTCCGCATTGTTACTTTGTGTCAAGAAGGGCTCTCAACAAGGGAAGTTTCCAGGCGTCTCAGAGTGAACCAAAGCGATGTTGTTCGGACATGGAGGAGGTACAGAGATACAGGAACTGTCGATGACAGGCCTCGCTCAGGCCGCCCAAGGGCTACTACTGTAGTGGATGACCGCTACTTACGGATTGCCGCTCGGAGGAACCCTGACAGCAATGCCACCATGTTGAATAATGCGTTTCGTTCAGCCACAGGACGTCGTGTTTCAACTCAAACTGTGCGCAATAGGCTGCATGATGCGCAACTTCACTCCCGACGTCCATGGCGAGGTCCAGCTTTGCAACCCCGACACCATGCAGCGCGGTACAGATGGGCCCAACAACATGCTGAATGGACCCCACGGAATTGGCATCACGTTCTCTTCACCGATGAGTGTCGCATATGCCTTCAACCAGACAATCGTCGGAGACGTGTTTGGAGGCACCCTGGTCAGGCTGAACGTCTTAGACACACTGTCCAGCGAGTGCAGCAAGGTGGTGGTTCCCTGATGTTTTGGGGTGGCATTATGTGGGGCCGACGTACGCCACTGGTGGTCATGGAAGGCTCCGAAACGGCTTTACGATACCTGAATGACATCCTCCGACCCATAGTGCAACCATATCGGCAGAATATTGGAGAAGCATTTGTCTTCATTGACGACAATTCTCGACCTCATCGTGCACATCTTGTGAATGCGTTCCTTCAAGATAACGACATCGCTCGACTACAGTGGCCAGCATGTTCGCCAGACATGAACCCTATCGAACATGCCTGGGATATGTTGAAAAGGGCTGTTTATTGACGTCTTGACCCACCAACCACTCTGAGAGATTTACGCCGAATTGTCGTTGAGGAGTGGGACAATTTGGACCAACAGTGTCTTGATGAACTTGTGGATAGTATGCCACGGCGAATACAGGCATGCATCAATGCAAGAGGACGTGCTACTGGGTATTAGAGGTAGTGGTGTGTACTGCAATCTGGACCACAAATGCTGAAAGTCTAGCTGTATGATGGTACAACATGCAATGTGTGGGTCTCATGAGCAATAAAACGAGCTGAAATGTTGTTTGTGTTGATCTCTATTCCCTTTGTATTTAACGGTTCCGGAACTCTTGGAACCGAGGTGATGCAAAACTTTTTTTGATGTGTAGTTTACATATATAAAATATATATTAGCTCATCCTAACTCCCGTCACGGGGGCTAACTTCACTACCTTTAACATATTTCCTACACTTTCGTGACGATAAAGTTCGGGTAAAACGAAATATTCAGTACCGTACTCACGTCATATTGCATACTTACCAAACCATCCACCACTTGTTTCGCTGTCATGTGGCTGCTTCGTCAGGTGATCGGCTAAGACTGCGCTCCGCGAAGCGGAGGTTTCATCTCAGAGCGGACATGATGTTGTGGTCTCTTTGCTCAGTTCATGGTTCAATCCCAGTGACAACCTCTGTTGGTGTGTTACATCTGTGTGTTGTCCCAGTGGATGGATAATGTTATTTTGGTCTCAGAATAGGACATCAACTGTCACTTGAGTGATATCCCTCTTCATATAAGATGGATGGTACCGTGATATTACAGCTTCAGTCACGGGCGTGGCATGCAACTAAATTCGATATTTTAAATATTGCCAGCTACAAAGCCGATGTTACTGTAGCCTACGTCCCGCAGAGATGGCATGCTCCGCTAATCCTGTCTGGCGTTTCTCATCTGTTATGTACCCAACCTACGTTTTACAGCTGTTCCATTAAGTCCTGCGTAGACCAGATCATATTTGAAGAACAGAACACTACATACTAGACTATACAAAGCTCACTCCTGCTTCCCCGGTGGCTGGGACTGGTTAGCATCACTGCGCAACAAGTGTCCATATTTCTTTGCCGATAGGACCTTGGTGGTAATGTCACTCCTTTCAAGGATGCAAACAATGTTGTAAGTAGCACCGTGGGTATATGGCAACACCGGAGTAGCTGTAGCTCTATCTTCCTCTCCCGCGTCTGCACTAGTTTTAGGGTGAAATGATTGTGTACCCGCTATCTTCAAAAGCTCTTCTTTCTCAGAATGTCATTTTCTTTTCCTAGATGTTCAGAACAACTCCTCTTTCCGCTGAGAGGAATAGTGTGCGCAGAGCGGGCATTGTGGTATCTATCAGTGTGCGTAGGTTTGCGGTACACTGTGTGCTTTAAACTGCCATCTGTCCAGCGGATCAGTACAGTAGAACATAGAAGAAGGGCAGTCTTGCTAAACCTCCTTGGTAAACTGAATGTTTCGATGAACAGAATCATGTGTTCGAGAAATGTGACCAACTCGTTGCGTCCATGGGTGCTTGTAAACAGGGAATCGTCGACATAGCTGAGGAATGCTAGTCACTGCACCACGTGGTGCCATCAAATATAGATTTAGGTATTAGGAAGTCAGTTTTGAAAGCCTTTATCTGGAGCATGGCTCTCTATAGTAGTGAAAATTGGACTGATGCATAAGAAAATAGGATATAGAAGCATTTGTCAAGCAGGGGAAGGAGAATGATGAATATTAGATTAATAGATAGAGTACGAATTGAAGAGGTGTTAAGACAAGTGAGAGATGAGAGATGCATCTGGTGAGTAATAATGAAAATAAGAGATAGGTTACAAGGGCAAATAATAAGATACCCAGGAATGACACACATTGTTAAGGATGGTTCAGTGACCAGAACTGTAGGAGCAGACCAAGGTTCCAATATGTTAAACAGATTGCATCGGATGTAGGGTGTAATAGGTATGTACAGGCGAAATGATTAGCTCAGGACAGTCAAACCAGTCTAAAAACTGAAGACTTAAACAACAACAACAACAACAGAATAAAACTATGTTATTTTACCATGAAAACGACGTCCTCGGAGATCAAACGTTTGTATTCTTGGGTCTTCATCTTAACAAATCAGCATTTTCTTTTGAAAGGCCCGAATTTCTGATAAGCTCGTTTAATTTGTTGTGACAAAAAGTTGAGACCACTGATCCATAGAAAAATCAGAGCCTGATTCTTCCTGTGCTGGTTCTTCTTCTTATTCTTCTTCTTCTTCTTCCACTTCTTCTTCATCTGAATCCAATCCGATACCATCCAAATTAGAAGATAGTAGTATTTCGCTGCTCTGAAGGGTTGAGCGATTAGTACAATTGAGTTAGGGCAGCGTTTTATTATCCTGTTTTGTGTTTGAAATGTATTGACGAAGATTAGCAATCATTTCTATTTTTCTCCTTCATTGGGATGCCAAACCGGAAAGATTGCTCCTTACCTTGATATCGCAACTAGAGGTCTACTTCACACACCCTGCATACTTTATGGCAAGCCCTGGCTTAGTCCTGATCCTCTAGTTTCCCTTTGAAGCACGAAAAGTAAACTTTCCTCACAAAGTCATTTACGCTTCTTAGTTGTGCTTTAACAGTGTATACGCCACAAATACTGTAAAACAAAATCAATCCGGAGAAATAGCACAGCCTCTCGGAGGCACGCTAGTGACGTCCAGGTACTGAATAGAACACGTCAGGTTGTCATTGTTTCTGTGAGATATCCCAAATCCCTCTCTCGTTTCCTGCACTATCCCTTTCTTTCTCTCTCTTCCCCTGACCCCTTTCTTTCCTCTTCACTACTGTATTGCTAATTTAGAAATTATCTTTTCCAGATCAATATAACAAACTACAAGAAGATTTTTGTCAATGGAAGATGACCTAACTACACTCACTTTTCAAGAAATTGAAATTTGTTGTTTGTCTTTTGACAAACAGTTCGTTGAAAAATCCAATGCAGTTATTTGGTTGCACATCTCTATAAGTAGCAGTAGTAGTAGTACCTTCACATTTCAAACAAGATGTTCAGTAAACAACATGTAGCCTACTTTCACTTGCATGTAAGGGAATAGTTATACTCTTTATCCTTATCAAGATTGGCTGTGTGGCTCAGCGGTAACGTTCTCGCTTAGTGGGCCCAAGGCTGCAGGTTCGTATCCTGGCGCAGTCAGCTGGTATTTGAGGGTGCGCAAATGCGAGGGTGCCGTGTCAGTAGATTTACTGGCCCGTTAGAGATCCCCTTCGGGGCAAAATTCCGGCATCACAACGTCTCTAAAAGCCAGAGTAGTTAAAAGGGACGTAAAACCAATTACATTATTATTATAGTTGTACTTATCAAGTAGCATAATTGAATGATCTTCTGTTGAACGTTAAAAGTTGACCTCTACATAGGACTCATCATTTACTAAGTTTTGTTGTAATTCCAGTCTTGCATCCAGAGGAATTGATTCTAACATTAGAAACGTACGTCCGTCCACCATTCTGAATGTATGGAATCGTTGATCTTGTGCCTTCTGCAGAGAAAGTCTCTTATGAAGACTAGATACCTGCTGCGTTTCGTCATTGTAACTGCATTACATAGTGGATTATCGATATTAAAGACTTGTGTATTTAAGATGGCGGCTGCAGGCTATATGCAGCCTCATGACTCATGCTACCGAGGTATCTTATGTGATACTCCTCTCTTCCAACTGTTCCTACCAATTGCGCAATTGGATCTGAGTTCTTGATTTTGAAATTTTAATAGTACGCTCAGCTATCGTCTTCAATATATGGTGAGACTCGCCTTTTAACTTGGGCATAAAATACGGATTGAGATATTTAATCTCATAAATATATTTATTATTTTTAAATGTCATAATTTCGAGATGGCCTTTGCGTGCTTTGTTCCGTGTGATATTTGTCTTTTATATGGTACTCGTCTCTCACCAAACTTCGCGTGAATTGTGTTATTCTATCGTGAGTTAATGGTATTCAAGTTTTAAGAATGCCCCAGCTGCCATTGTGAATGAATGTAGCCCTTATTCTTTTGACTTGGTCATAGGAACCTACTTACTAGGTCCTGCAGTACATTACTTTTAACTTTGGTTGCTGTGGATACAAAATACTTTGAGTTATCCATTATCATAGTCCATAATTTCAGTTGTATACAGTGTGTTATTCTTATGGCTTATTTTAACAATATCCCTTATGTGGTACTGCTTTCTTAGTATGTTACGTTTTAATTGCGCAATCACATTCTGAATGATACATGATTACGTTTCAATAGAGCGCCCAGTTGTCATTTTAAATTTTTAGAGTCACTATTACTTAGTTTTGGGCACACGATACCACATATACATTTCTAGCTGACCATCAATTTTCTTTCTTATGGCTCTAAAATATAGAAAATTATTTATTTATAAATTATGAAAATTTTGGATGGCAGCACGCTGCATTCAGTGTGCTAAATGTATTACTAAAGTTATTGAGACCTCTTCTCTTCTACCAAGTTTCATCTTAATTGTGTATCTATTTCTTGAGTTACTATGTGTACATTTTAATGGTACGCCTAGCCACCATCATGAATGTAAGCACTCACTGCTTTGCATATATCAAGCGACTTATAAGGTTGTACCTTATTACTAAATTTTATTATTATAATAAAATTCTGAGAGTTATTTGTTTATTTTGAAAAGACGGCCACTGTGCGCTATATCAGTGTCACCAGCGCAGGTAGGAACTTCTATATGATACTCATCTGTTGCCGCGATTCGTCTTATTTACGCAATTAAGTTCTGAGTATTCGATTTGTATGTTCTAATAGATCGCACAGCCGCCATTTTGAATACATGGAGAGTCTGTTTCTTTCCTTTAGCCGTACATGGCCATATATACTGTTCTACCTAGTCACTAATTTACATTACTGTAGCTGTTAAGTGTTGAGAATTATTTATTTTAATAAGTTATATCATATTTTCAAGGTGGTGGTTACACGTAATGCTCACACTCATACACAGTAGTCTTGACATTGGTAACAGTAGCTCCTAATATGAAACTAGGCTACTTGAATGCAAAGTACTTTGAGCTTTGATTCATTGGATCATACCTATTGATTTATTACATGATTCACGCGGTCACCATCTCGAAATCATTCGGCTATGATCCTGTAGTTTCGGACTCAGACGCTTCCCACATGCAAATTTGCTGTTCCACAAGTAGGCGATTAGCTGAGTCGTAATTCGATTTGAGCTTTCAACACTTGGGTGGCAGCTATTTATTTTCGTCAAGGTGGCGACGATATAAAGCTTGACACTGAGATGAACTTAGTTGGGGGGCAAGATGGGTTCTAACGCACGGCCTACTTTCCTACGAAGTTTGCCTATATCCCCCGAACGCCTGTTCGTGTTTTGATGTGTGACGTGTTGTAGGACTCGGGGTGACGCCCTCTTTGCTTCGGAGAACGTATGTTTCCCTCAAACTAAAAACTAACCCTACTAGGGGGTGAAATAGTAATATGAGCTAATGTTTTCCCTAGAGACTTGAAATTTATTTTGGGGGTAGAGGGGTTAAGGAACTTTGATTTATGTAAAAGACACTTTTTTGTAAAAGAAAATGTTTTCAAAATATAGGCCATTTTGGAAATGGAACTTTTTTGTTTTTTATCCTAGAGACTTGAAACTTGGTTTGTGGGTGGAGGCGTAAGGACCTTTCATTGACGTGAAACAATTTTTTTTTGTAAAATCCCTAATTTTGGAACTATAGCCCATTTTTCAAAAAAAATGTTTTGTCCTAGAGACTTGAAATTTGGTATGGGGGTAGAGGGGTAAAGACAAAAAAGTTTGTTTCACGTCAATGAAAGGTCCTTACCCATCTACCCACAAACCAAGTTTCAAGTCTCTACGATAAAAAACAAAAAAGTTCCATTTCCAAGTGGCCAATATTTTGAAAACAATTTTTTTTAAGTGTGTTTAACATAAATCAAAGGCCCCTACCCCCCTCTACCCCCAAAATAAATTTCAAGTCTCTAGGGCAAACATTAGCTCATATTACTATTTCACCCCCTAGTAGGGGTAGTTTTTAGTTTGGGGGAAACATACGTTCACCAAATCAAAGAGGGCGTCACCCCGAGTCCTATGACACGTCACACATCAAAACCCGAACAGGCGTTCGGGAGATATCGGCATACTTCGTAGGAAAGTAGGCTGTGCGTTAGAACCCGTCTTGCCGCCCCCCCCCCCCCCCCCTCCCCCAACTGCCCTTTACTAGTGTTCCCTCTGTACCAAACGGTATTTACCTTTTTAGTCAGTCAACACGATTGTATCCAATTGTATTGGGCGTTAACTCCAAGCCTGAAAAACATTCCATGAAATAGATAAATTCCCTTGGATGACTAGTTTCGATCGTCAAACGATCATCGTCAGAACCTTTACACTCAGGCTGGTTTAAACTCTAATGCTACCAATTTTAGACTACTGTGACATCGTTCCCATTGACACGACTCATGGACAAACAGTGAAACTCCAATAAGCATTGAACTCTTGTCTTCGGTTTGCTTTCAATCTAAGATACGATGTCCATATAATCCCAAGCTACCGTACTCTTTCTTGGTTTAAACATGATGAAAGCCGTAAATTTCACTTGCTGATATCCATCTAGGCCTATCGATTTCTGCATGAAAACACCCCCACGTACAGTACATGTCATCAAAATTTATTTACTTGTCCTCATATCATAACCGAAGCACTCGATCAGGCTTTTCCATCGCCATCCCCATCAACCACTCATCCATGTTCAACCGCTCTTTTGCTATAGCTGGGTCTCGACTATGGAATTAACTCCTGTCGATATCAGAAACTCTACAACAATAAAGATATTTAAGGCCGCATGCCGAGATTACCTGTAGAATACTGCTGATTACCTCGTGTGAATGATGATGGATGATAGGGCGTATGACTGAGCTAGGATTATATATAGGATATTATAGAAAGGTCTGTGACATTGTGATTATTATTATTATTATTATTGTTATAATAATAATTATTATTATTATCATTATTCATGTGCCTTTTATTTAATATTACTATTAACATAATTAATTTAGTCCTTATTTATCATCATATTTTTTTGTATTTCCAAAATTGTTTCATATGTACTGGTAGGCCTACCATATTTCGTGGTTAAGTGTAAGAGAGGGCCATGGGCCCTAACTTCGCCACTACTGAAGACAAAATAAATAAAATAAATAAATTAGATAAATAAATATGTGTACAGATATGTGGGTTAAGATATTGACAATATATACATTTATTTAATTATAGACGTTTATTGTAAACTTGTACAACTTGCCAAGATTGTTAGATTTGTGTAATTGTTATGATGTTGGTGGATATTGACCAGCAGATTTGCCTGTTTGGTGTGATACTCATTAGTCGTTAGGTTGGTGTTTGTAACTCGGAATGGATTAAAGAACATAGCTGTTTATTAGAGTGATGTGGTGTCCGTTCATGTACAGCTGCTATCACTTACATTGCATCGAACTGTTGAGCGCGTTGACCATCTGAAAAGCAGCCATTTATTGGAAAATGGTTTCCAACACAATAATATAATGCTCTGTACCAAATTTGATTCAGTTATGGTTCGTCGTTTGGGAATTGATAGGGCGGGACAGAACACAGAACACGAACATTTTGCCCGTATAGATCTCACAGGTTCACTTCCATTTTTAGCCTACTTTCGATTTTTGCAAAAAATGAAAGTAGACTTATGAGATCAACACAGGGCGAAAAAAGTGTGTCTGTCTGTGTGTGTGTATGTGTGTATGTGCGTCTGTGTGTGTGTGTGTGTGTATGTGTGTGTGTGAGTCTGTGTGTGTGTGTGTGTCTGTGTGTGTGTGTGTGTGTGTCTGTGTGTGAGTGTGTGTACTCTGAATGTCTGTCCCCCCCTATCAATTCGAACACGGTGAATGCGAATTGAACGAAATTTGGTACAAAGGTAGCACTAGCAAAGGACACCTCAGTGTCATGTTTTATATCGCCGCCATCTTGACGGAAACGTAATGGCGGCCACACAAATGTTCAAAGCTTAAGTTAAATTACGACTAAAATAACCATCCGATCTCTACCAAACTTTGCAACAACATACCTTTATGGAGGGACCACCGTTTGACCAATCTAATAGGTTATTAGCCTAATAGTTTGCGGATGGCGGCCATCTTTATGTCAAAATTGATTCCCCCTATTAATTCGAACACGGTGGAACCGAATGGAACGAAATTTGGTACAGAGGTAGCACTAGCAAAGGGCACCTCAGTGTCATGTTTTAAATCGCCGCCATCTTGACTGAAACGTAATGGCGGCCACAAGAATGTTCAAAGCTTAAATCAAATTACGATTAACCTAATCATCCGATCTCTACCAAATTTTGCAACAACATACCCTTATAGAGGAAGCATCCTTTGACCAAATGAATAGGTCATTAGCCTAATAGTTTGCGGATGGCGGCCATCTTTGTGTGAAAATCAATTCCCCCTATTAATTCAAACACGGTGAAACCGAATGGAACGAAATTTGGTACAGAGGTAGCACTAGCAAAGGGCATCTCAGTGTCATGTTTTATATTTCCGCCATATTGACAGAAACGTAATGGCGGCCACACAAATGTTCAAAGCTTTAGTTAAATTACGACTAACATAACCATCCGATCTCTACCAAACTTTGCAACAACATACCTTTGTAGAGGGAGCATCCTTTGACCAATGTAATAGGTTCTTAGCCTAAGAGTTTGCGGATGGCGGCCATCTTTGTGTGAAAATCGATTCCCCCTATTAATTCGAACACGGTGCAACCGAATGGAACGAAATTTGGTACAGAGGTAGTATTAATAAAAGGCACCTCAGTGTCATGTTTCATATCGCCGCCATCTTGACGGAAACGTAATAGCGGCCACACAAATGTTCAAATTTTAAATCAAATTACGATTAACCTAATCATCCGATCTCTACCAAATTTTGCAACAACATACCTTTATTGAGGGAGCATCCTTTGACCTAATGAATAGGTCATTAGTCTAATAGTTTGCGGATGGCGGCCATCTTTGTGTGAAAATCAATTCCCCCTATTAATTCAAACACGGTGAAACCGAATGGAACGAAATTTGGTATAGAGGTAGCACTAGCAAAGTGCATCTCAGTGTCATGTTTTATATCGCCGCCATATTGACAGAAACGTAATGGTGGCCACACAAATGTTCAAAGCTTAAGTTAAATTACGACTAACACAACCATCCGATCTCTACCAAACTTTGCAAAAACATACCTTTATTGAGGGAGCATCCTTTGACCAATCTAATAGGTTATTAGCCTAATAGTTTGCGGATGGCGGCCATCTTTATGTCAAAATTGATTCCCCCTGGAAAGGGGTGATTGAATAGCACCCCAACTGGGAAATAGAGGATTAGGTTTCGGGCACACACTGGAATTTAAATAGAGCGACGAGGAAGAGACCAAACATTGATAACTAAGGTTTAATACATTTATTTGATTTTTGAATCAATAACAAATATTTTCATTTTGAATAATAATTAAAGGAAGGTAATTAAAAATGCAATGTTTCTCCAGGAAACTCAGAATAAAATAGTAATTACAATAAAAATGCAAAAAAAGGCCTTATAAAAGGCGATTAAAAAGTATTTTCAAGAAAAATATCCAAAAACCCAGCAAGAAGCAAGAAAAGGCTTAGCCTTGAAGAATGTGTTGACCAAGTGAATGAAGTTCGCGTTACCAATGATTTGATACTTTTATACTTAGTATTTGGCCCGCAGGGAGCGGGTCGTAATCCAAACAAAGGCTTCCTCTAAGATGTCTCGGCATGCCTTCCGAGAAAGATAGATGGTGACTCCTTTGGCGAAGTGTACCCCGCAGGAACAGACCTCTTGGTAATGATCTGTTTGGCGGATTACAAGCAGTTATAGTTTCTCATCGCCGTGTTGTAGTGGGCTAGCGGGCTGACTGAATTGCTGAGATGAAGGTCGTTGACTCATGCCTCGCCTAGCATGACAGAGTCCGAGCGATGAAGCATGCCACTTGGCAAGGTTCCAGCCACACGATGTTTACTAACAGGGCCTTCCCAAGAAGGGCCTTGTTGTGGGCAGGCAGGCAGCCGTGGTCAGACTGGTTCAGGCAGGCAGATGTAGACAGGCCGCAGGACGGCGAGGCGGAGAATATATAGTGGAAATGACGACAGCACGCCGAACACTCCAGAATGAAGGAGGGGTGTCAAACAGCCAATCAACGCACAGCCCCATGCACGTTGCGAGGGTTGCCGCTGAGGTGAGCACAGTACCTCTTGAAAAAGTGTGACAGTATGGTGCGTCTAGAAAGACACTTCAGAAAAAAGGTGAGTTGACAAGAATAATAAAGGACAACAATTCAAATGAAACATAAGTTAAATAAATAATCAGAACACCGCGTTCATACTGCAATTATAACGAAAAAAAATAATGGAACAGAATAATTGAACGTGTGTTTCAAACCGTAGGGGAAACATAGCCTACAAAAAAAACATTCGCAAAAGCGAACATGCTGGGAGGGGCGAGAAAAAATTGCAGTAAGAAATCGCAGAAGTTAGGCCTCGCGTGGCAAAGGAGCAATCATAGTGATTGGCCTGAGAAAATGGCCAGCAGAAATCTGCAGTTTTACCACGCGAATCCTACCATCTCTGCCAGGAAAGCACTCAACAACCCTACCCAAATTCCAGACAAGAGGGGGACTAGGGTCTTTCAAAAGGACCAAGTCCCCAATCTGAAGGTTAGAGCAGGAAACACGCCATTTACCACGCTGCTGAAGCAAACCGAGGTATTCCAACCTCCAGCGGCGCCAAAATTTGTTGCGCAAACTTTCAATTTTGCGCCAAGAAATGGCTAAAGAAGATTGAGAATTAGAATATAACAAAGGGGGAGAGGCAGTCAAAGGTCCACCGATAAGAAAATGGCCTGGCGTTAATGGCAGAAGATCTGAAGGATCATTAGATAAGGGTGATAAAGGACGAGAATTAATTATGCCCTCAATAAAAATGATTAAGGAATTAAACTCTTCATGAGAACGGGGGGTGTGGCCACAAACACGTCTAAGGTGCTTCTTGGTGAGTTTCACACAAGACTCCCACCGCCCACCTTGATGAGGTGCATAAGGGGGGATGAAGTGCCACTTGAAATTTCTCTGGTGAGCATAATCAGTAATCCTTTCCAGCGCTGAATTTTGAGTAAGAGCTCTCTTAATTTGCTCAGAAGCTCCGATAAAATTTTTAGCATTGTCTGAGAATACTTCTGAAGGAAGACCTCTGCGAGCAGAAAATCTGGCAAAAGCTGCCAAAAAGTAAGCAGTAGAGGCGTTGGTAACTAGTTCTAAGTGAACTGCTCCGGTGACCATACATACAAACAGCGAAATATAGAGTTTTCCAGAAATACATTTTTTGGCCTCAGGAGAATTTCTTCTGTAAACAAAAGGCCCGGAATAATCCACCCCCGTAAAGGTAAAGGGTCTAGCAGGCGCGGATCTAAAGTTGGGAAGATCACCCATGAGCTGAGCGGTAACTTTAGGGTTGGATTTGAAACATGGAATGCACTTCCGGATAACAGAGGTAACTTCATGGACTCCGTTTATGGGCCAATACCTTTCACGAATGATACAAAGTAATGTACGAGTTCCAGCATGAAGATGCTGGTAATGATACTGACGAATGATTAAGGAAGTGACATGATGCTTTGAGGGAAGAATAATTGGATGTTTTTTATCCTCAGAAAGATCAGCCGAAGATAAACGTCCTCCTACTCTTAGTAAACCATCAGTATCCAAAAAAGGGGCAAGAGAGGAAAGCCTACTCGATTTCTTAAGGGATTGACCCTGGGACAACACCTGGCATTCTTCAGAGAATATTTCATGTTGAGTAAGCCATAAGATTTTTGTAGTGGCTAAACCTAATTCAGAAAGGGTTAAATATGGCTTAGGAAAAAGAGGTTGTTCTACCACAAAATATTTCCATCGAAGGAGATAAGCCATAACCCTCACCAATTTATGGAAAGAGGAATATCGCTGCAAGAGAAGGGGAGAGTCGGAAACGAGAAGAGAAGATCCAGTAATCTTACCAGAATCCGGCAAGTCTGATAACTCCGGAAGAGGAAAATTTGGCCAAGCGGAAGGTTCTTGCAGAAGCCAACGGGGACCGTGCCAGTATAATGTCAGGTTAGCCAACATAAGAGGGGAACATCCCCGAGAAATGACATCTGCAGGGTTCTCCTTGCCAGATACATGATGCCATTGTTCAAGGTTAGACAATTGTTGAATTTTGGACACTCTATTAGCTACAAACACCTGCCAATGCGAGGGAGGTTCGGTAATCCATGCCAACGTGATGGCTGAGTCACTCCAAAAGTAAGTTTTAATAAATCGGATTTTCAAAGATTGACGGATTTTGACCGATAATTCAACCGCCAGAAGAGCAGCACAAAGTTCCAGTCGTGGCAAGGATAAAGATTTAAGAGGGGCCACCTTTGACTTAGCGCAAATTAAATTGGAAAAGAAATATGACTGGACAAAATTACGGCAAACAATATACGCACAACATCCATAAGCTTTCAATGAGCTATCGGCAAAGATGTGAAGTTCATATCCTCCACAGGAGGGAAAGGGAATAATCACTCGCGGGATAATAACATTAGAAAGATCTTCCAAACTATTTCTATAAGAAATCCAATTTTTTTGCAACTCTGAAGGAACTGGTTCATCCCAACCAGTTTTCAAGGACCAAAGGTCTTGCATGAAAAGCTTTGTTGTGACGATGATTGGCGCCAAAAATTGGAGAGGATCAAATATCTTTGCAATCTCAGACAAAATTTGCCGCTTAGTTTGCGGTATGATGTCACTGAGATTAATTTTGAAAAAGAAAAAAATCCTTTTGAGGACTCCAATAGACGCCTAGAGTTTTGATAGAATCACTTTCCTGAAGAAGCTCTACTGAGTCGTTATAGACTGAAGTTAATGGAAATTTAGAAAGAAATTCTTCCGAATTAGAGTTCCACTTGCACAAGGAAAATCCGCCTCCCAAAAGCAAAGCTGTCAAATCTTTAGAGACTTGCAGTGCTTCAGATACTGACTCAAATGAATGAAGAAAATCGTCAACGTAAAATGATGATTTTAACACTTCAGAAGCCTTAGGAGAATACAACGGGCCATCCTGTTCAGCAAGTAATTTCAACGTACGTATGGCTAAAAAAGCAGAAGGCTTTAGTCCATAGGTTAATGTTTTTAGCCGTAAAATCTTGACGGGTTTAGTAGGCTCGTCGCGCCAAAGAATTCTCTGAAGGTCGCGCTGTTGTTGATCGACCAAAATCTGTCTATACATCTGCTTGATATCAGATATCACTGCGATAGGGAACAAGCGAAAATTCATCAAAACAGAAGAATAGGAGGGCCTGATAATAATGTGTCATTCAGAGAAGTTCCATTGGCATCCAATGCAGAGCCATTAAAGACCACTCTTATGTTTTCCATTAAAATTTCATTCTTCCAAACAGGATGATGATTGAGGTAAATGACTTCAGATGGGGTATAAGAAGCATCATCTTTCTTGGTAACAGCCTCCATGTGATCGAGTGCCTCATATTCCTCCATAAATGTGGAGTATTGAGTTTTAACAACAGGGTCACGTTTAAATTTGCTTTCCACAGCATAGAGTGCTCTAAGAGCCCTAGGGTGTGTTTCAAATAAAAGAGGTGGATTATCCACTCGGGGCATTGTTACGACAAATCTACCCTCTGAATTGCGTTTGGTTGTTTCGCGAAACAGTTTTTCACACATTTCATTTTCAACTGAGGAAGGTGAAACTGAATCTATAGTTTCGATTTTCCAAAATCTTTCTAAGTTGTAATCGAGACTTGTATTGACAAAATGACATTGTGAGAAATTTTGAAACGACTTACGAGGGACCTGACCCGTTACTAACCAACCTAGCTTGGTATGATGAACAAACACTCCTGGTGATATTTTAACCTTAGAGCTAAGGAGACATTGCCAAAATACTTGGGCACTGAGAAGTATGTCTACTGGATCTTCCAACTGAATGTTATGAGGAAATTGCCAATTTCTAATTTCAAAAGAAGTACTAGGGGTATTACTGCCAATAGTATCAATGGCAAGACAATTCAACTGAAATGTTGTGTTACAATTAACAGCATCTTTGATGTGAACACGAACAAAATGCAAAGATTTAACATTGCTATTGTTAATACCGGAAACCTGAATTAATGTAGGTTGCTTGGGAAGACCAAGTTTCTTAATGAGACGCTCACTTATGAAGTCATGGGTGGCGGCATTATCCAATAAGGCACGTGCTTCAAGCCATCTACCAGAGGAATCTTGAACTTTTAATAACACGGTTGATAGTAGCACCTGGGAACTACGAATAGAGCTAGAGCTCTGAGTATAAGATTGCGCATTGGCTCCTGGGGATGTATCTTTAGAACATCCAGGGGAAGGAGCCTGACGTGGCTTTTCAAACCTATGAAGCAAGGTATGATGTTGAGCCTTGCAATGGGAGCAAGTATTTTTAGATACGCAATCAGGCACCATAGTAGTGGGGTAGTGGGGGAGCTGCTTATAAAAGCAAGTGGTGAGCCCCTGCGACCTTGGAATGGAAAGAGCCATGCTAGGAGGGCGTGCTTGGATTCGTTTTTTTCGTCTCGTCATGCTCTTTACGGGAATGTAGGTATCGAAAAGGTGAAGTTAGGGTTTTGGGTCAAAAAATGCGTTTTTCACATTTTTGTCGATTTTCGGAAAACGGGCCATGCTAGGAGGGCGTGCTTGGATTCGTTTATTTCGTCTCGTTGTGCTCTTTACGGGAATGTCGGTGTCGAAAAGGTGAAGTTAGGGTTTTGGGTCAAAAAATGCGTTTTTCACATTTTTGTCGATTTTTGGAAAACGGGTCATGCTAGGAGGGCGTGCTTGGATTCGTTTATTTCGTTTCGTTGTGCACTTTACGGGAATGTCGGTGTCGAAAAGGTGAACTTAGGGTTTTGGGTCAAAACATGCGTTTTTCACATTTTTGCCGATTTTTGGAAAACGGGTCATGCTAGGAGGGCGTGCTTGGATTCGTTTTTTTCGTCTCGTTGTGCTCTTTACGGGAATGTAGGTGTCGAAAAGGTAAACTTAGGGTTTTGGGTCTAAATATGCGTTTTTCACATTTTTGCCGATTTTTGGAAAACGGGTCATGCTGGGAGAGCGTGCTTGGATTCGTTTTTTTCGTCTCGTTGTGCTCTTTACGGGAATGTAGGTGTCGAAAAGGTGAACTTAGGGTTTTGGGTCGAAAAATGCGTTTTTCACATTTTTGCCGATTTTTGGAAAACGGATAACGTGATGATGACGTGCGTGATAGTATGTTTTCGTCTCGTTGTGCTCTTTACGGGGATATAGATATGGAATAGGTTAAAAGCTGGAAACATGTTTTTTTTAGTCACAAATGGGTTTTGTGATTTTCCCTCATATTGTGAAAACCGAAAACGTGAGAATGACGTGTGTGATAGTATTTATTTCGTTTCATTGTCCTCTTTACGGGGATATAGATATGAAAAAGGCAAAAAGCTGGAAACATGGTTTTCTTATGGAAAAGGTGTTTTTTGTTCATTTTCGCGTTATTTGGAAAACGAATGAGGCGATTTTTATGATGGTCATGTCGATGTATTTATGTCGTTCTGTTTACGGGAATGTAGGTATGGAAAACCTAAAATGATGGTTTCCGTTATTTTTTTCGAGATCGTTGAGGAAAACGGGGGAAAAATGTAAGAAACCAGATTTGAAGTCACGTTAGGTTATGCGCTATGATGTTAGTAAAACATTTATGCATTATTATTATTATTATTTGTCTTGACTGGTCAGGGCTCACACGCAGAGAGAGAACATGTTTAATGCAATGAGAATTGAAAGCATTGAAGCTAGCCCACGGCGATCCAGACAGACACAGGTCTTATCATCGTACGTGCCTCGCAGCAGAGAGAGATAAGAGGCTGGTGTCATTATACAGTGTGCGGATTTATAATGTGTATGTCATAGCCTAGGTTCATTATGGACTCATCATGCAACGCAAAGTTTGAAACAATGAGTGAGTGTATAACATCATGATAACAGATTGGCATGGGCTCGAACAAAGCGGTTATTGGACATGTAATAAACAAAAGGGTGGGAATAATGAAAGGTCATATGATACATTTTTTTTATTTTTTATTTTTTTCAAAATAATTAAATAGGGTTTTATTACAAAAAATTATGTTTATTGACCCATGAATTATACGTGGAAGGAAAACCTAACCACTTTACAAAATATTTTGAGGAAGGGCATTCGGCCTTAAATCCCCGGCCAAAATCAAAATGAGCCTGGTTGGCTCCGGCGACTCAAACTAATAGGGAAAAGCCGAAGAAAGAAAAAATGGTAACTCACCAGTAATAGTAAACATTGGTTGGAGGTGTTGAAGAAGTCAGGATGGCCAATCCTTGCCATGGTTCACGAATGGACCCCAAAAAGTTTTACCTGTCAAGACTCAGTATATCCTGTTGCAGCCTTTAGAAAAAAAAAATCGAACCGGGGCCTCTGTGGTGATAGTGGACTTATATTCATGATGATTTTTAAACAAACGTAGGCTTGCCTACTACCGCTGGCTTGAATCTGCACAGAGACACTGGCTTTGGTGATAACAGCACAGCGACCTTGTCAGGAAGTTTCATATTACTCATTTGCTTGATAGCGGACGTGCTCTGCACATGACTAGATCGTTGTTAGGTTTGACAAAGGCTTAGTGAAGCTTATGACAACCTTGAAATGAATGTTATGGTATAGTCGGGGTTGGAAGCCAAGACCTTAGGGTTGACAACCAAGTAGGTTAACCACTACACGGTGAGATGGTCAAATAATAATGAACAGAACATATAGAAACGTTTTCTATAGTTTAACGAATTGGCATACCATGAGAGGTGTAGGTAATGGAAATTGAATCCTTAGCTGATGATTATACTACTTTCCATGCGCACGTTTAAGCTATCATGTTAGAAAAAGAATGGTATGGCTTGTTTTAAACGGAGAATAATCATTGTGTTTACTGTGAAACACAAATCTGAATTTAAAATTAATTTAAAATAATTAATTTAAAATTAACTAATTTAAAATTAGTTTAGTACGCTGAAGTTAAAATGAATAATGATCACGTTACAGACAGCCAGTTTCAAAGCCATGAGAACTAAGTGAACAAAGTATAAAATTCATGAGCCAGTGAGGAATTCAACATGCTGTCCTTTGGACAAGAGAGAAGCGTTCTACAGCGACCCTCAATGGTTTGGGACATCGTAAAGATGAAAATTAAATCTAAGCTACTACACTCTTATATACTAGAATAAGAAATGGAAAACAATTGGTCAAATAAAGGACAGAAGGAATAAAAAATGGCCCTCAACCCTCAAGCATAAGGATTGAGGGAGTTGGAAGGAAGGAGAGCCATGAAAGGCAGATAAAAAAGTATACTAGGAGTGGCTTTGCCCCAGAGGTAATGGATAAAGAGGAGGAAAACTGGACTCAGCTCAGAAATCCCTTGGGGTTGCCAACTTCCAAACTGATCAGCCCTTGAGGGTGTAGCCATAGGCAGAGTGCATCGCAAGTCGTGGGGCTAAATACACCCTACCTTCTTGAGGGGGCTTGGGCAAAAGACAGGAAATAACATGAAAATAAAAAAGCAAGGCTGCCTCCTCAGGATATCAGAAAAAATAAATAAACCAGGGCCAATGAAGTTTCAAAAGGAAGAGACTCCCTAGGGCTCGGATACTCTAATCATGTTGGGGTCGGTAGAGAACAAGAGTTGAGCAAGTGTGGTCGACAGGAAATAAGACAGAGAGGAGCCTAGCACAAGTTAGTGGAAGCAATGACGGTCTCAGCTGGGACTCCGTGATCGTCAACCTACATGACACTAGATATGACGCCCAGGGGTGGAATTAAAGACCTCTTTTTGTTTTTTATCACTGGCTTTTAAGAACGCTAACACATGGCATGCCTTATAATGCAATACTGGTCCTAGGGTATGCAAAATTGTATTAGAAACTCAGCTAATAATAGTGTGCTTGCCCATGATTTACCTTAAATTTTCCTAAAATCCACTACATTTTCCGCAAATTGACCAAATGACACAACATTCCAGCAAAATTCAACAAATGACTACCAGATTTATTGAAATTCCATTGATTTACCTAAGCATGGTTTAAACTACCTCAAATTCATATAAAATTAGACGAATATAGATGAAAATTCACTAAAATTTACCGAATTTAGCCAAGTGGTGTACAAACCATGAAATTTATCCAATTTTTATTAAAATTGACTACATGTACTCGAAAATTCCATAATATTCCCTTTACATGTATGCTTTTTGTTGTTGTTGTTGTTGTTGTTGTTGTTTCGTTTACCACACTCCCTGTAGACAATCACCTCAACATGACTTTCTCGTAGACTAGGAGCTCTACATTCGATATGATAGCTGAGTTTCATTTCCCATAAACTTGTCTCTGAGGTGGGTGTCAGGAAAAGGCATCCAGCTGTAAAAACCACACCCTCACGTAGACTTTCATAACCTCTTACGTTGAGGTTCCTTACACTAACGACATTAAATGATTGAACGGTTTCCTTTTCACAATTCCTGTCTATACTTTCCTCTTTAAGGTTGCAAGATGTTTGCAAGATTCCTAAAATGCAATTAAATGTAATAAATACCTTAAGATGGTTTCATTTGTTTAATGATATGGTGTTGATGATGGATATATACGTTAAGACTAATTTTTGTTAGGTCTTGACTGGCCTTGCAATTAGAAATTGACAAACCAAACATGGGTTATCTACCAGGGGAACACTTTGACCTCTATGTTGGTTATTGACCAGTAAGTACAGTTCTAGTAATGAGACAGAAATCCAACACAAACAATGAGCGCGCAATGCGGCGGAGATTGGTACCACGATGTACTGTCGGTTATGTAGCTATGTGGAATGCACATCACATATGGTTTACTTGAAGGTTTGGAGATTTCATTAAAGATATTTCTACAATAAACCATTTTCAAATGGTCATTCGTTGGTGTGAAAATATTTATTATATGGTATTTTATGAAAACAATTATGATTTATAAAAAAAATATATGTTTACTGTATTCTTATTTAATGTAAGCACTGGAGGCACTATCGACCAACATACAGCACTATCTGGAATGTATATTGCATACTTGAAGGTCTGGTGATCCCATTAAAGGTATTCCTACAATAAATGATTTTTAAGTTGTCGTTCTATGGCGTGAAAATATTTAATATACGATATTTGCTAAAAGGATTTACCAGTGGAATTATTTTACAAGTAGTTATTTTAATGACCAACAGAGTTCACTGTTAAGAAGGTAGAGCCCTATGTGGAATGTAGGATAACATGTTATACATGATACGTGACAACTGTAAGGCTTGTGATTTTTAAGATGCCTTTAACCCTATATTAAACACTCAGTTTGCAATACTAATAACTGCAATGTTAGTGAAAAAAATTGAAACAAAACAAAAATCAGCATTGAAAAACCAAAAAGTGGTTGAGCATATATACAGTGGGGAAAAGAAAAGTTTTGTTAACACTAATGTCCAACAAGACTAATTAAATCAGTAACTGTCAGGGTGGCCTAGTGGTTAAGGCGTTTGACTTAAGATCAACTTTCCAAATATATAAGGAAGCAAGGGTTCGAATCCCTTCCCTGACATAACTATTGCTTGAACATGCAAGAAAACAAGAAATATACACAAACTATGTTTATCAATTTAATCATTTTTTTTTACAAGAGATAGACACACAGAATACAGCTCTTTTTGTTTATCATTTCTTTTAAACATAACACTTGTTGAAAATTATTTTTTAGGGGATGGGTGTGTTGCTATGTTGACCCATCACACAATAATAGCAGCTTTACGAAGTTCATTTTCTATATTTAATAGCTCTTTCTCATAACCAATATGACCAAGCTGTTTACAGGCATGCAAGAGCTGTAGACGTTCGACTAATATATTAGGATCGTTCCATTTACTATTTTTTATGAATGGTTTCAGAATCTCGGGAAGCAGTTCATCATTATCACCATTAATATGATTATCATCCTCATTATTATAATCATTTTCATAATGATGATCATTATCATCGTTATCATTACCATGATAATTTCCACTTGTGTCCACAGTCTGTTCAATGGTTTGAGTTGTCTTTGATAGTGTTGAAAGCTTCTTTTTAGATGTGCTAGAATGCTTTAACATTGTTATGTTATTATTACCACTATTACCTTTCCCCACTAACTTTTTGATGGGGTATATTGTCTCTGATAGGGTTGAGGGCTTTTGAGATGTGGGTGCATGTCTGAACATGGGTTTCACAGGAGGTGTTAAAGGTTTCTCATTAAACAACTCGCTAACAGCATGAGTGCGTTGTAGTGTATTAAACTTGAGGTTAATATTATCTTGAGCAGTACTATCTTTCTCTTGGACTTGGTTTCTTGCTTTGGTTTGGGTTTTCCTTACATTTAGACTAGCGTGATTATTAAGTTTACATTCATGATTGTTTGAAGAAAGTACGTCCAATTCTTTTGTTTTAAGCATTCCTCGACACTGTTTCGATCGTTGCTTTGAACAGCGCCAAATAACAGTTCCATTTTTATTGCTTCGTTTCACAATATATGAATATCCTTTATAGTATGCATAAGGCTTACCATACCTAGTCACTGATACTTCCATATCAACTGTCAAGCACAAACTAATCTCTAGTAAAGACAACTTGGTAATAACAACAATAGTTTAATGTGGGAGCATATATACATGCAAAAAAGTGGGAGCAAAGGTGGGGGGGAGGGGGGGTAAAAAGTGGGAGCAAATGTGGGAGAAAAAAATAACTGTGAGCAAAAAGTGGGAGCATATATGGGATCAAATGTGGGAGCAAAGCAAATATAAAAAAAAAAGTGGGAGCAAATATGCTAACAAATATGTCAACAAATATACCAGCAAAAGTAAATACACAAGTCAAGATAGATTAAAGTGCAAAGAAAATATGCAAGCAAATATGAGAGCAAAAATGGTGTTTTTTCTAAAACAACTAGACATAACAAACTTAGTCATAACCTAACCTAACCTAACCTCACCTAACCTCACCTCACCTAACCTCACCTAACTTCACCTAACCTAACCTAACCTAACTTAACTTCACCTAATCTAACTTGACTGAACTTTACCTAACCTAACCCATCATAACTTCACCTAACCTAACTTTACCTCATCTAACTTCACCTAACCTAACTTTCAACTCACAGATCAAAATTAAATTCTAGGCATAGTTGAGTTGGAACCCAAGACTTCAGGGATAACACACAAGTATACTAGCCACTACACCGCAAAATGGGCAAATTATCATGCAACACAACATAAAGTAAAAGTTTCCTGTAGTGTAACTCATTGGCTGTCAACCATAGTTTGGGAATTCAAACCCAAGACCTCAGGACTTTTGTTTTGAACATTATCAGAAATATTATTCCATTTACATTTTGCTGCTGCTGCTTATAGTTATAAGAGTTGGCATTAATATGGAAAGCAAAAAAAATGTGGGAGCAAAAAGTGGGTGGAAAACGTGTAAGCAGAAGTGGGAGCAAACAAGTGTGAGCAAATATGGGAGCAGAAAGTGGGAGCAAATGTGAAAGCAAAAGTGGGAGCAAAAAAGAGCGAGCAAAAGTGAGTGTACAAAGTAGGAGCAAAATGTGTGAGTAAAAAGTGGGGGCAAATGTGGTGTTTTACTAAAACAATCTCCCCTAACCTAACCTGAACTAACTTCACCCAACCTAATTTCACCTAACCTAACTTTACTTAACCTAACCTTCCAACTCTCAGATCAAAAATTAAATTCTGGCCATAGTCGAGTTGGAACCCAAAACCTCTGGGATAACACCCAAGTATACTAGCCACTACATCGCGAAATGGGCAAATTATCATGCAACACAACACAAAAATAAAAAGATTTCTGTAGTGTAACTCATTGGCTGACAATCATAGTTGAGAATTCAAACCCAAGACCTCAGGACTTTTGTTTTGAACATTATCAGAAATATTATTCCATTTACATTTTGCTGTTGCTTATAGTTATAAGAGTTGACATTAATATGGGAGCAAAAGTGAAAGCAAAAAGTGGGTGCAAGCATGGCTGGTTGTAGAGACTTTCATATCAACAAATACACATAAATTAAAATTTAGTAAAGTGACTTGGCTAATAATAATAATAATAATAATAATATTAACAGTTTAAAAAAAATTCAAGGGGATTGATATTTTTCAGGGTGTAATTTCCAAAGTACTGTCAAGAATAATAATTACATGAACAGATTCCAAGAACTCTAGAGTGCTTTTAAGGTTAATGATTGGCTAGGAGTGAGATAGAGCTAGCTAACCTAAGTTAACCTCAGCTCAGTAAACCTAACCTTGTCACATGGCATGTTCTACAAGTATAGACTTGCTTTGAGACTGGCTATGACGTCACAGATGAATGGCGGTGGGAGGCTGGCAAAAAGGAAAATGTTTTTGGGTAATAAAAACGTCATTTCCAGCCTCCCACCGCCATTCATCTGTGACGTCATAGCCAGTCTCAAAGCAAGTCTATACTTGTAGAACATGCCATGTGACAAGGTTAGGTTTACTGAGCTGAGGTTAACTTAGGTTAGCTAGCTCTATCTCACTCCTAGCCAATCATTAACCTTAAAAGCACTCTAGAGTTCTTGGAATCTGTTCATGTAATTATTATTCTTGACAGTACTTTGGAAATTACACCCTGAAAAATATCAATCCCCTTGAATTTTTTTTAAACTGTTAATATTATTATTATTATTATTATTATTAGCCAAGTCACTTTACTAAATTTTAATTTATGTGTATTTGTTGATATGAAAGTCTCTACAACCAGCCATGCTTGCACCCACTTTTTGCTTTCACTTTTGCTCCCATATTAATGTCAACTCTTATAACTATAAGCAACAGCAAAATGTAAATGGAATAATATTTCTGATAATGTTCAAAACAAAAGTCCTGAGGTCTTGGGTTTGAATTCTCAACTATGATTGTCAGCCAATGAGTTACACTACAGAAATCTTTTTATTTTTGTGTTGTGTTGCATGATAATTTGCCCATTTCGCGATGTAGTGGCTAGTATACTTGGGTGTTATCCCAGAGGTTTTGGGTTCCAACTCGACTATGGCCAGAATTTAATTTTTGATCTGAGAGTTGGAAGGTTAGGTTAAGTAAAGTTAGGTTAGGTGAAATTAGGTTGGGTGAAGTTAGTTCAGGTTAGGTTAGGGGAGATTGTTTTAGTAAAACACCACATTTGCCCCCACTTTTTACTCACACATTTTGCTCCTACTTTGTACACTCACTTTTGCTCGCTCTTTTTTGCTCCCACTTTTGCTTTCACATTTGCTCCCACTTTCTGCTCCCATATTTGCTCACACTTGTTTGCTCCCACTTCTGCTTACACGTTTTCCACCCACTTTTTGCTCCCACATTTTTTTTGCTTTCCATATTAATGCCAACTCTTATAACTATAAGCAGCAGCAGCAAAATGTAAATGGAATAATATTTCTGATAATGTTCAAAACAAAAGTCCTGAGGTCTTGGGTTTGAATTCCCAAACTATGGTTGACAGCCAATGAGTTACACTACAGGAAACTTTTACTTTATGTTGTGTTGCATGATAATTTGCCCATTTTGCGGTGTAGTGGCTAGTATACTTGTGTGTTATCCCTGAAGTCTTGGGTTCCAACTCAACTATGCCTAGAATTTAATTTTGATCTGTGAGTTGAAAGTTAGGTTAGGTGAAGTTAGATGAGGTAAAGTTAGGTTAGGTGAAGTTATGATGGGTTAGGTTAGGTAAAGTTCAGTCAAGTTAGATTAGGTGAAGTTAAGTTAGGTTAGGTTAGGTTAGGTGAAGTTAGGTGAGGTTAGGTGAGGTGAGGTTAGGTGAGGTTAGGTTAGGTTAGGTTATGACTAAGTTTGTTATGTCTAGTTGTTTTAGAAAAAACACCATTTTTGCTCTCATATTTGCTTGCATATTTTCTTTGCACTTTAATCTATCTTGACTTGTGTATTTACTTTTGCTGGTATATTTGTTGACATATTTGTTAGCATATTTGCTCCCACTTTTTTTTTTATATTTGCTTTGCTCCCACATTTGATCCCATATATGCTCCCACTTTTTGCTCACAGTTATTTTTTTCTCCCACATTTGCTCCCACTTTTTACCCCCCCTCCCCCCCACCTTTGCTCCCACTTTTTTGCATGTATATATGCTCCCACATTAAACTATTGTTGTTATTACCAAGTTGTCTTTACTAGAGATTAGTTTGTGCTTGACAGTTGATATGGAAGTATCAGTGACTAGGTATGGTAAGCCTTATGCATACTATAAAGGATATTCATATATTGTGAAACGAAGCAATAAAAATGGAACTGTTATTTGGCGCTGTTCAAAGCAACGATCGAAACAGTGTCGAGGAATGCTTAAAACAAAAGAATTGGACGTACTTTCTTCAAACAATCATGAATGTAAACTTAATAATCACGCTAGTCTAAATGTAAGGAAAACCCAAACCAAAGCAAGAAACCAAGTCCAAGAGAAAGATAGTACTGCTCAAGATAATATTAACCTCAAGTTTAATACACTACAACGCACTCATGCTGTTAGCGAGTTGTTTAATGAGAAACCTTTAACACCTCCTGTGAAACCCATGTTCAGACATGCACCCACATCTCAAAAGCCCTCAACCCTATCAGAGACAATATACCCCATCAAAAAGTTAGTGGGGAAAGGTAATAGTGGTAATAATAACATAACAATGTTAAAGCATTCTAGCACATCTAAAAAGAAGCTTTCAACACTATCAAAGACAACTCAAACCATTGAACAGACTGTGGACACAAGTGGAAATTATCATGGTAATGATAACGATGATAATGATCATCATTATGAAAATGATTATAATAATGAGGATGATAATCATATTAATGGTGATAATGATGAACTGCTTCCCGAGATTCTGAAACCATTCATAAAAAATAGTAAATGGAACGATCCTAATATATTAGTCGAACGTCTACAGCTCTTGCATGCCTGTAAACAGCTTGGTCATATTGGTTATGAGAAAGAGCTATTAAATATAGAAAATGAACTTCGTAAAGCTGCTATTATTGTGTGATGGGTCAACATAGCAACACACCCATCCCCTAAAAAATAATTTTCAACAAGTGTTATGTTTAAAAGAAATGATAAACAAAAAGAGCTGTATTCTGTGTGTCTATCTCTTGTAAAAAAAAATGATTAAATTGATAAACATAGTTTGTGTATATTTCTTGTTTTCTTGCATGTTCAAGCAATAGTTATGTCAGGGAAGGGATTCGAACCCTTGCTTCCTTATATATTTGGAAAGTTGATCTTAAGTCAAACGCCTTAACCACTAGGCCACCCTGACAGTTACTGATTTAATTAGTCTTGTTGGACATTAGTGTTAACAAAACTTTTCTTTTCCCCACTGTATATATGCTCAACCACTTTTTGGTTTTTCAATGCTGATTTTTGTTTTGTTTCAATTTTTTTCACTAACATTGCAGTTATTAGTATTGCAAACTGAGTGTTTAATATAGGGTTAAAGGCATCTTAAAAATCACAAGCCTTACAGTTGTCACGTATCATGTATAACATGTTATCCTACATTCCACATAGGGCTCTACCTTCTTAACAGTGAACTCTGTTGGTCATTAAAATAACTACTTGTAAAATAATTCCACTGGTAAATCCTTTTAGCAAATATCGTATATTAAATATTTTCACGCCATAGAACGACAACTTAAAAATCATTTATTGTAGGAATACCTTTAATGGGATCACCAGACCTTCAAGTATGCAATATACATTCCAGATAGTGCTGTATGTTGGTCGATAGTGCCTCCAGTGCTTACATTAAATAAGAATACAGTAAACATATATTTTTTTTATAAATCATAATTGTTTTCATAAAATACCATATAATAAATATTTTCACACCAACGAATGACCATTTGAAAATGGTTTATTGTAGAAATATCTTTAATGAAATCTCCAAACCTTCAAGTAAACCATATGTGATGTGCATTCCACATAGCTACATAACCGACAGTACATCGTGGTACCAATCTCCGCCGCATTGCGCGCTCATTGTTTGTGTTGGATTTCTGTCTCATTACTAGAACTGTACTTACTGGTCAATAACCAACATAGAGGTCAAAGTGTTCCCCTGGTAGATAACCCATGTTTGGTTTGTCAATTTCTAATTGCAAGGCCAGTCAAGACCTAACAAAAATTAGTCTTAACGTATATATCCATCATCAACACCATATCATTAAACAAATGAAACCATCTTAAGGTATTTATTACATTTAATTGCATTTTAGGAATCTTGCAAACATCTTGCAACCTTAAAGAGGAAAGTATAGACAGGAATTGTGAAAAGGAAACCGTTCAATCATTTAATGTCGTTAGTGTAAGGAACCTCAACGTAAGAGGTTATGAAAGTCTACGTGAGGGTGTGGTTTTTACAGCTGGATGCCTTTTCCTGACACCCACCTCAGAGACAAGTTTATGGGAAATGAAACTCAGCTATCATATCGAATGTAGAGCTCCTAGTCTACGAGAAAGTCATGTTGAGGTGATTGTCTACAGGGAGTGTGGTAAACGAAACAACAACAACAACAACAACAACAACAAAAAGCATACATGTAAAGGGAATATTATGGAATTTTCGAGTACATGTAGTCAATTTTAATAAAAATTGGATAAATTTCATGGTTTGTACACCACTTGGCTAAATTCGGTAAATTTTAGTGAATTTTCATCTATATTCGTCTAATTTTATATGAATTTGAGGTAGTTTAAACCATGCTTAGGTAAATCAATGGAATTTCAATAAATCTGGTAGTCATTTGTTGAATTTTGCTGGAATGTTGTGTCATTTGGTCAATTTGCGGAAAATGTAGTGGATTTTAGGAAAATTTAAGGTAAATCATGGGCAAGCACACTATTATTAGCTGAGTTTCTAATACAATTTTGCATACCCTAGGACCAGTATTGCATTATAAGGCATGCCATGTGTTAGCGTTCTTAAAAGCCAGTGATAAAAAACAAAAAGAGGTCTTTAATTCCACCCCTGGGCGTCATATCTAGTGTCATGTAGGTTGACGATCACGGAGTCCCAGCTGAGACCGTCATTGCTTCCACTAACTTGTGCTAGGCTCCTCTCTGTCTTATTTCCTGTCGACCACACTTGCTCAACTCTTGTTCTCTACCGACCCCAACATGATTAGAGTATCCGAGCCCTAGGGAGTCTCTTCCTTTTGAAACTTCATTGGCCCTGGTTTATTTATTTTTTCTGATATCCTGAGGAGGCAGCCTTGCTTTTTTATTTTCATGTTATTTCCTGTCTTTTGCCCAAGCCCCCTCAAGAAGGTAGGGTGTATTTAGCCCCACGACTTGCGATGCACTCTGCCTATGGCTACACCCTCAAGGGCTGATCAGTTTGGAAGTTGGCAACCCCAAGGGATTTCTGAGCTGAGTCCAGTTTTCCTCCTCTTTATCCATTACCTCTGGGGCAAAGCCACTCCTAGTATACTTTTTTATCTGCCTTTCATGGCTCTCCTTCCTTCCAACTCCCTCAATCCTTATGCTTGAGGGTTGAGGGCCATTTTTTATTCCTTCTGTCCTTTATTTGACCAATTGTTTTCCATTTCTTATTCTAGTATATAAGAGTGTAGTAGCTTAGATTTAATTTTCATCTTTACGATGTCCCAAACCATTGAGGGTCGCTGTAGAACGCTTCTCTCTTGTCCAAAGGACAGCATGTTGAATTCCTCACTGGCTCATGAATTTTATACTTTGTTCACTTAGTTCTCATGGCTTTGAAACTGGCTGTCTGTAACGTGATCATTATTCATTTTAACTTCAGCGTACTAAACTAATTTTAAATTAGTTAATTTTAAATTAATTATTTTAAATTAATTTTAAATTCAGATTTGTGTTTCACAGTAAACACAATGATTATTCTCCGTTTAAAACAAGCCATACCATTCTTTTTCTAACATGATAGCTTAAACGTGCGCATGGAAAGTAGTATAATCATCAGCTAAGGATTCAATTTCCATTACCTACACCTCTCATGGTATGCCAATTCGTTAAACTATAGAAAACGTTTCTATATGTTCTGTTCATTATTATTTGACCATCTCACCGTGTAGTGGTTAACCTACTTGGTTGTCAACCCTAAGGTCTTGGCTTCCAACCCCGACTATACCATAACATTCATTTCAAGGTTGTCATAAGCTTCACTAAGCCTTTGTCAAACCTAACAACGATCTAGTCATGTGCAGAGCACGTCCGCTATCAAGCAAATGAGTAATATGAAACTTCCTGACAAGGTCGCTGTGCTGTTATCACCAAAGCCAGTGTCTCTGTGCAGATTCAAGCCAGCGGTAGTAGGCAAGCCTACGTTTGTTTAAAAATCATCATGAATATAAGTCCACTATCACCACAGAGGCCCCGGTTCGATTTTTTTTTTCTAAAGGCTGCAACAGGATATACTGAGTCTTGACAGGTAAAACTTTTTGGGGTCCATTCGTGAACCATGGCAAGGATTGGCCATCCTGACTTCTTCAACACCTCCAACCAATGTTTACTATTACTGGTGAGTTACCATTTTTTCTTTCTTCGGCTTTTCCCTATTAGTTTGAGTCGCCGGAGCCAACCAGGCTCATTTTGATTTTGGCCGGGGATTTAAGGCCGAATGCCCTTCCTCAAAATATTTTGTAAAGTGGTTAGGTTTTCCTTCCACGTATAATTCATGGGTCAATAAACATAATTTTTTGTAATAAAACCCTATTTAATTATTTTGAAAAAAATAAAAAATAAAAAAAATGTATCATATGACCTTTCATTATTCCCACCCTTTTGTTTATTACATGTCCAATAACCGCTTTGTTCGAGCCCATGCCAATCTGTTATCATGATGTTATACACTCACTCATTGTTTCAAACTTTGCGTTGCATGATGAGTCCATAATGAACCTAGGCTATGACATACACATTATAAATCCGCACACTGTATAATGACACCAGCCTCTTATCTCTCTCTGCTGCGAGGCACGTACGATGATAAGACCTGTGTCTGTCTGGATCGCCGTGGGCTAGCTTCAATGCTTTCAATTCTCATTGCATTAAACATGTTCTCTCTCTGCGTGTGAGCCCTGACCAGTCAAGACAAATAATAATAATAATAATGCATAAATGTTTTACTAACATCATAGCGCATAACCTAACGTGACTTCAAATCTGGTTTCTTACATTTTTCCCCCGTTTTCCTCAACGATCTCGAAAAAAATAACGGAAACCATCATTTTAGGTTTTCCATACCTACATTCCCGTAAACAGAACGACATAAATACATCGACATGACCATCATAAAAATCGCCTCATTCGTTTTCCAAATAACGCGAAAATGAACAAAAAACACCTTTTCCATAAGAAAACCATGTTTCCAGCTTTTTGCCTTTTTCATATCTATATCCCCGTAAAGAGGACAATGAAACGAAATAAATACTATCACACACGTCATTCTC